>JAQGAK010004164.1:0-12874 GCA_034696945.1 Lipothrix lubbocki
GACGTACGGACGTACGGACGTACGGACATGCACTAATACATGAGGGGCCGCCCCCGGGGGCGCTGCCCCTAAAAACTTGCAAATTATTCAGGTATGCAGAAAGGGCTTCGACTCTCCAGCAATTGTGTACAGCAGCGACGTCTCAATGTATGTACAGTTGACGCTGCGTAGTTGACTGCACTACGATTCTACGATCTACGAAGTCCGGACGGAGCACTAAACTTATACTAGATAGTAGAGAGTAGATAGGTTCAGAGTACTATACTTACTAGTCTCTATCTCCAAGATGAGTCATAAACATTAACCAGAATGCAGAGCACACCTTGTCAGCAAATCATTGTAGTCCTATATACAATAGGCGTTACACTTGCATCAGAGTTAGTCATTAAAAGAAACATTAACCGACATAATTAAACTCCTCCGCTGTAGATATGCTTAATAGAAAGAGAATTTCTCTAATTCAGTAGTAAACGAATGGTGGCAAAGGGAAAAGTAAGTCAACTGCTGAAGCTGGTCCGCCCTATCTGACGCAATTCTCCCTCCTGTCTCCTCGATTGTTGTTGTCATTGCATACCACCGGTTTCCGTCACCTCTCACTTGTATGTATAGTATCTTCCTATGTGATACACTGTCAGGGACTATATGGAGGATGTACACATGGGCACGAGCTCTGGCTTTTATCTATGGACACGACCTCCACATTTTTCTCTTCTCCGTCTAAATAGGCTGATGGGCTGGGCTGAGCTCGTGTACACAAATTCAGACGTTTCTCCAGGTTATTATTTCAGGCCTTTGACAAGTAGCCATTTGAGTAAGTATATGCTTTGTCTCTGAATCAACGAATATTTTAATATGCCCAGTGTAAACACGAACTAAGAGCTTAGTCATGCTCACCCGCCTTATCCTCCAGCTCGGATAAAATCCATTGTACAATGTTGTTTCTTTATGGGGAAATTTCTTTCGAGTCAAAATATTTCTCCACTGCTCCCAGCCCAGCTCTCTTCCTTTGCTGTATTGCTAACAAAATTTTAGCTATGTTCTCACAACATTTTCGCTAGTGTTAAAACCATTTTTAGTTATTTTTGTAAAGTTGCTTTTTCTCTCTTTTTTCTCACAGAATCTTTGCTGGAGATAAATTAAATTTGAAAACTTTTCCTACACATATTTTATTAAATATAAAAAACAGTATTGTAATATTGTAAAATATATTCTTGACATAGCGCTGTAATAAGATTGTAGATTCTGTTGTTCATGGCCAACAAATCGTTTCCAAATGAATATTACACGCTTATTGGTGAAGTACGTAGAAGCTGTTAATGAAAAAGTCTGACAATAAGAATAAAAAATTGTTTAGAATTTTGGAGGCACTACTGGTATACAAACCTTATTATGAGAAAAGGTATTGAGAAGTTTAGCATGTGTAAGGTTTTGAGATAAAGGATTGTTCCTCTAATAAACAACACAGCATGAAATATGCAATAGAATATGGAGGTTTGTATTAAAACAGTCCCAATCGGGATCCTGGCATAAAAGTTAATCTAAGAACATCAGTGGTATCATTATGAGTTTTTCAATAGCTTCTTGGCTACTGCACCAACCAACTTCATTCAATGTAATGATGCAATTTATGAATTTGGCCAGTCCGTGGGCTTGTGGTGGGTCGAATGGTTTTTATATCCTCTCGTAAATCCTGAGCTATGGTAAATACATTTGCCCCTTCCTTCCAGCGTACTTATACCGTACTAACTGCACGTTTTATTATTCCGAACCAATTTATCATTCAAATCCTTCCTCTATTTTATTGCATAATTATAGCGCACTTTCATCGCATGCAGCGTCTGTGAAAGTTGGCAGAGGGAAGGGGAAACAAGCGAGGTTCTTAATAACTACAATGCTTACATGCATTCTTTCATTACCGTAAAGTTTAATGAATGTTGTTGACCATAATAAATAAACCGATTCCAGTTGCTGCTCCTATATACTCTACTACTATACTCGCACTATAAGTATAAGCCTAGTTCAAAAAAGATGCTCAAGGCGGACAACAGTTTATAATAGCTATCATTAATATTGCGTAACAGGAGTAATAATTCGGATTCTCCATCATTATATCCATATACGTTGAGTCTCCAACCTCACTTAGCCATACGTTGTGTCTCCGTCGTAAACTGCAATGAAGGATGAGAAAACTGTGGACAAGCCCGACATATTTAGTCTTTCTCAAAATACCATGTCTTTCCCTACATTTCCTATACCTTACGATTAGTATGGCTTTCTATACTTTTCCTTGGCACATCAATTTTGCAGTGCAATTTCCCCCCAACGGATTCTGAATAAGTCTATAGAGCTAACATACCTCTTGTCCCATCTTTATAGTCAAGCTTGCAAATTGATATTAGGTTACTCCAGTTTTTCTATTGTCAGGAAGAAGTTCCGGGAAGATTAAATTTTTTATGTGCTTCTAAATTGTAATACCTAAGAGTAATATACATTATTGTAATACACGTGGTAAGCTAACATGTTTAGACTTGAGCTTGAGCAGTGCTTTGGAAGTTACTGAACTGATGTTTCAATATAAGAAACACTTAATAGTAATCGTACTTACGAATATATAAATTAGCTATCCTATAGCTCTATCTTATTACAATTAGTTCTATCTTATAGTTCTATCATAATGCTCTGTCATACAGTTCTATCATATTGCTTTGTCCTATAGTTCTATCATACGGCTTTGTCCTATAGTTAGATCTTATTGCTCTAGTTCTATCTTATAATTCTCTACATGCTCAATACTCAAATCATACTCGGCACTCTATGTATGATGCACAATGCGTTTAGGTATCGCCTTGACAGTCAGAACTATAAGCTCACAATCAGTAGTAAAAGATTCTAGAACAAGCTTCTATATTAAATACATCCCACATGCGGAACGGGGCGGACGAAAGTTGATAAGTTTATCCTTATTTTCCTCGTAGTAGGACACAGTTTATAATGACCAAGAAACGCACGCTCCGCATGTGTGTAGAAGCACTAAGGTAAGTAAAGTACCTATTCATGTACAGGTATCTGCAGCATTGGACATACACGGATTACTTAAGCAACATGTAATAAAGCTACAGTCGTAAATCGCAAGTCTCGACGAACGCCAGATATGGCAAAATAGTAACTTGGTTGATACCAATAGCTTATTATTGGTAAGGTTAGCTTCTTTTAAGCTGAAACACTACGGCAATGTAGTGAACTAAAATCAATGTTTGTATCTTTATTTCATGATGTCATCCCAAATAAATTATCTCGCAGTTACTGCTAAATGGAAAAATAAAGTTGGCATCTATCTTAATTTTATTATTCTATTTGTTTCCTACTTTTCTTAAATGAAAGTACTGAGATATGTGGATAAGATACAAAATGTGGATAAGTTCCCTCATAAACAAATCAATAAACAAACAAAAGCATCTTCCTTGAAGCTTATTTTGGGAAAAAATTTGCGGAGTCTAATGTAAAAAAGACTGCGGAAGAATTGTAATATGGGACGATACAACTTTCTCGATCCAAATTGTACGGATGTGGATTGTGGACAAAGACCTGCCTACTGACATTTATGGATAATCTTGTGTATACGTATTTGTAGAAAAAACGCATACGCACGACGACACGACCCGCGTGCGTATGCTAAAAGATAGTAAATATCGAAAGGGAGAGCGAGAGAAATCCAGAAATAAATTGCACGCTGCATGCATTACGAAGATCGAAGTAATAGCGCGGCAGTCCGGGAGGACGAAGAGAAAGTACAAGTCGGAGAAGAATGGAAGATCAAATGAAAGTTGTAATATCCAGACAGTTCAGTGTTTCCCTAGACTAGAAAATGGGTTAATGTGAGAGTGTTTTATTGAATAATACATAGGATTTCCTTTGCTGAATGCATATGGTTACAATTACCATTTTTCGGAATAAAGCAGGAAAAGTGTAATAATTCAGGACGATATCCGAAGATTATTAATCTTTTCCTTTGTACCCCAAAAAGAATTCAGGGAAAAACGTTCCTGCAAATTTGTGAACATATTTATTATCACAAAAGGATGCGAATAATATCTAATGTACGACCGCTCCTGCGTCTTCTCCTCAATTATAAATGTATTACTTCGTTCTAGCGGGAATCTATTTTACTTGTTACGAAGCAGTCGACACATGCATGAGATTAGAAAACAAATTGGAAAGGCAACTCCTCCATGCTCCTCTGATCGGCATTTCTCCAGAGATTATCTCCTTCCGTCTCTTCTGGGCCCTTGAAATTCTCCATGCATGTTCAACGTGTATCTTGCAGAATTAACACAGTTTGATAGACGATTTACCAAAAGCTAGACGCTCTCCAAGAACACCATTTTTAATCAATTTTCAATTCAATTCAAGTCATGCCGTGCTTGTGCTTTGCATATACACGTACACAAAGTATATCATAATATATTTTTTAATATCATTTCTTGCTTACGGAACTACATAATAGTTTGGCCTGCCTGGCATGAGCAATATTCCTTCTAACTAAATAAGCTACTATCTTGATAATCTGCCGTATAGACTCAATAATTCTTTATAGCCAATTTATGGTAATGCATTATTCGTCAACATAAAATTTAACGACTGTATCCAAGTCCATACACACGATATAGAACGCGCTGCTAAATTCAACAACTTCCAAATCCCTCTCAGTTTTTACTCAAATAAGATTTTTTACGATACTAAAGGATGAACCTCAAATCCGGAAAGTTGTCAACCTTATCAATACCCCATGAATAATTTTATGTCTGGGACACTAAAGCAAGTTATTCGATTAGGCGTGACTTCCTTGTTACTCCGTCTATGTCCATGTAAGAATATCTCCAAAGTTCAATTAATTTTTTCTGACGAAAGGAAAAGCTGTGCTTCTTCGTCATTTAAGAAAGCATATGTAATACTTTCAGTATGGAAAATCATGTCTTGGAAGTTTCAAGTTGAAACACACGTAAATTAATTCCAAACTGTAAAAGTGGAAATTCATCCGAAGCTGTAAATTATTCCAATTTTTTCCTCTTTTACTTAGTTAGTAGTTACGCAGTTGTTAAGGAAGGAGTTGGTCGTAAAGTACAAATTTAATTTCATTTGTATAGTTGAAAACGTAGAACTAATACATCCGATTTCAAGATCGTTCCTTATTACAAATTAAGTTTGGAAGTATAGTTACAGTCAGATTTGGGCAATTAGTTTAAGATTGGAGCCTTGCATAGAAGGGGAATTGAAGACCTCCGGAGTGAGTATCTAATTATAAGATTAACATATGTAAGGTTTGAAGTGCTGAAGTTTCTAAAGAGGAAGGCACCTACCTGAAAATGACTGTGGTTGGGAAGCTGGGATTAGTCATGGAGTTACTCCACGGGACTGGAGCTGTGGGATGCATGGTGAGGAACCATTGAAAAGTGAATAATTTCATGGTGGAGTCTGGATTGAGTCCTCCGACAGAGTTCTTGGAACAGAAGACCACTTGATCGGCATTTGAAGGTAACGGAAGTAATTCAAGCACTTCTCGCCTGTCTCTCTGATGACGCCTTTTCAATCGACTCCTCTCCTCCGGTAATCCATTCACCCAATACTCCAAACTAAATTCGTGTCCTGATGGTACTTCTACGGTAACTGCAAAACCAAAATCATTATCTCATAGTCAAATTATCACTTTCACATTCTCATTAAGTCCACTCAACAGCAGCTTCTCAACACCTCTTTCCTTCAATTTTCAATTCATCAACTACGTATGCATGTTCCCAAAATTACAAGTTTCGTAACTATTTATATCAGCCTTTCCAAATATGATATTTTTCATTTGATTTTTCATTTCAATTTGGCTTTCCGGAGATTTTAAAGTTATGGGTATTTTTTTCGCGGAGATTTTAAAGTTATGGATATTTAAAATTTCGCGGAGATTTTAAAGTTATGGATATTTTAAATTTCGTGGAGATTTTAAAAGTAATGGAAATTTTAAATTTCGCGGAGCATTTAAATTTCGCGGAGATTTTAAAGTTCTGGATATTTTAAATTTCGCCAATGTTATGGATTATATGGATATTTTTCAGGGATACTTAAAATTTTGCAGAGCTTTTGAATTTCATAAATGTTATGGATATTTTAAATTTCAAAATTGAAATTTTTGAGGAGATCCTAAATTTCGTGGAGATGTTTTTCATAGAAATTCTGATTTTTCTGGCGGTTTAAATTTGACAAATAATGTATTCCATTTGAAGAACAAATAATATGACGTGAAGGACGACCTACAATCTCATATTCCCAGCAAGCGGGTATTTAATTTAATGGATGCATTATCTCAAAAATGAAATTTACTACGGATTTGTACACAAGCAAACTTGAAATCTCTCATGCATAAGGACATGAAATAGAGGAATACTAATGGCGCTAATGCATGTAATACATATAGGTATTAATAAGGCTAATTGGAGAACATCAGAAACTACTGAGCGTCAGATTAATTACAGTTTATAATGAGATGTCACTTAATTGTACTCCTGCAAGAAATTGGTATTTCGCTAATTGCAGAGCTAAAGAGCACTGGCAACTCGCACTGCAAAAGGAGAAACATTCCTTGAATTACTGGCAGTCAGAATTAATGTGATGCCTACATTAGGACTGGAAAAGTCGCAAATGTTCCCTTTCATACACACGTTTCTGTTTTGTCATTTACGTGGGCCGGAATGCAATTTCCTTTGTTCCAGAATTCCAGACCCCGCGAACAAGAGCTCCGTAATCACTGTCATACATTGAGCTAATCCTTGAATTTTCGTGGTTGCGTGAGCTCATTGGAAATTGCATAGAGACAGTCTTAACACATTTCGGGAGCTCCGCCGAACACGGGAATGAACTTGAAAATTTCGAGGGAAATGTCTGCAGTCATGAAAGACGGAAAATTGATGTGAAAGTCTGGAGATAGAACCATTTCAATTCCCTTTTACTGTTGTTTCGGCGTCTGAGTGTAAATAAAATATTGGCAATATTCGTGCTGTCAAAACGTCAATGGGATTGTGAAATGCTCTTTGCGTTTACCTCAGAGAGATGTTGGTTAATTAAAGTGTAAAGCGTATGGGAAATAATGGAATTTTCAAGGCTACTCCACAATGTTACTTCAATTCCGGAAAAAAATGAAGAGAATCGTAAAGTAAACCAATGGGGCATAAAGTCTCAAGTGCTTTCCCCTTTCATGCAATGTCCCAATTTCTCACCCCGACTCCATATGTGCAGCCTAACTTATTCATACTATTAGCTCCTCTCCGCTCCTCTCCCTTGTACATGTCAGAGCACTTCGAACCGCAGTTGACGGGATCCTGTTTCATTAGTGATTGTAAGAGTGCCACTCCAGGCTCCACCAGACGATATTTCATGTGGTGTGACCTAAGAAACTAATGCTGCTAAGGAGCGGAGGGATCGGACTTCCCATTCAATATCACAATAATATCTTTTTTCCTCAACCTTAATGTAAACGCCTCAGTCATGTTATGCTTCCCTCTTTGCTCATCTTTCTCAACACACGCAAACACACATACCACACACTTAAGACCAAAGAACACATCGCCACGGATCTCAACGTACCAAATTCTGTATTGATCAGATCTTAATGTACCAAATTTATGTATTGAAGGTATCCTAAAGGGCCAAATTTATGTATTGAAGGTACCCTAAAGTATCAAAATGTATTGAAGGTATCCTAAAGTACCAAATTTATGTATTGAAGGTATCCTAAAGGGCCAAATTTATGTATTGAAGGTATCCTAAAGCACCGAATTTATGTATTGAAGGTATCCTAAAGTATCAAAGTTATGTATTGAAGGTATCCTGAAGTATCAAAATGTATTGAAGGTATCCTAAAGTATCAAAGTTATGTATTGAAGGTATCCTAAAGTATCAAAGTTATGTATTGAAGGTATCCTAAAGTACCAAATTTATGTATTGAAGGTATCCTAAAGTACCAATTCATGTATGGAAAAGATGGAAATTGGTACTTTGGGATCCTTCGCCACAGCAACTACTACTGTCTTTGACATTACAGACTATAGTGTGGACTCCACAGTGGAGCTTTATATACATAAGGGATTGTGAATGCGTTTTCACTGTCAAAACTCACATTGAGTGGAAAGGAAATGGATGCTCTTTTGAGCTCTTTCTCCATTCAATAACATCAAATATGCATACAACTTATTTAGAAACAGTTGGCACGCAATTCCTCCTCCTGAGTATCCAATACATTACCATGCGTCACCTTCCACTCCTTCATCATTACACACTCGCACGGATCTCCGCTTTAACAACAACAAGAGGATCGGACCACAGGGAAGCACATCGGGTCATAAAATATATCGCGAAAGAGTTCCGATAGGAATTCCGATCTCTCTTTGCATTAGTCAGCTATCCGCGGATCCGTCAAATTTAATACCGAATCCTCTCTTCAATGCCCTTACGTCATTTAATTCAATTTAGCTTTATTAACGTGGCTGAGCTAGGTCGGTACAGACCATATTAAGTTTCGTTTTTAAAATTCACAAAGAATGAGCTGTAAAAGACGTGGGTGCATCAGTGGTACAATGCAAATTAATATATTTTTATTCATGCAGATTTGCATTTCCTACATACATTTTTAAAATAATTATTCCGGAAATTAATAGTAGGGCTTTAACGGCTGGGTAATAAAAAATTGTAATAATTGCTTGCATTCGATAAAAGGGAGTATGAATTTTTTCTTAGATATAAAATATAATCTTCCCGCTGTGCTTTGGGCAATAATTTCCAACAGAGTCCATGTATGTATAATCTTCCTCCAGGCTCCAAAATGAAGTTAAACCCTTTGCTGCAGCACGCTAAAATTTAACTACTTAAATTTAAATGGAGGTTCTCGAGCGACTGTATTTTCATTTGAGAAGAACTGGCTATTCATTACTAAGAACCGTACATAAATACAAGAATTGTGTATAAATACAAGAATTGTGTATATAAATACAAGAATTGTGTATATAAATACAAGAATTGTGTATATAAATACAAGAATCGTACTGCTTACATTACAGATACAGGTATGATTTCAACGTGCTATTATCATTCGCAGTATGTTTCGTTTTGATAGGAACACATATTGACACAAGGACTCCATAGCCTTTATCCATGCCCAAAACATGAATAACTAGTGAGTTTACATTTCGTCAATTGTACACTTGAACAATGTAGCCCTGTAAATATCGTTTTAATCATACAGAATTCATGGCTCTGGAATAGAACCCAATACTATGAAGCCTAAAATTATTATGAGTTTATAAACAAAGTATGTACAATAGCGAAAAAGAAGTGTACAGAAATGTTTTCCTTTTACAAGAAATCTTTATAATACAATTCATATAACAAAACAATACATGAAACATAGAATTCCTCCTGCTCATCATCTGCGGGAAACAGCTTGGCGGACTTGGATTTTACATTGTAAGAGCATTAATCTGCTGGATCAATAATAAGCACTTAATTAAAATGGTAATGCTTAGAAGCCATGGTAAAGAAGCAATGCTTTGAAGAAATTCTTAAAAGCACTGCAAGGACTTCAGATGCTAAAAATGCTTTCAAATTTCTCAACACGGAAGAATATTCAACTACATCGATAGTCAAAAGTTTCTTGAAGTTTAAAACTTGACATTTTAATACTTGATAATGCAATTAAATCGTGCAAGTTTCCAACTGGAGCTTTGATGTCTTTAGACGCTTTGAATTGAAAAACAAGCTTGTAAAAAAATCAGACAGCTCAAGATGCAAAATGATGTATCTTTTTTATTCAACAAGCACTTCTAATGCATGAAGCAACTCCGTGAATTAAATTCTCATTCCGTTCTTTCCATCATCATCCATCACAAGCCCCAAAAATTTGAAAGGCAGTCCAACGAACCAAGTTATATTAGAATATCCCGAAAAACTCCTAGATGACAACCTTGAAAACATAGACTACAACCTTAACAACATAGGCTGCAACTTTAAAAACATAGACTACAACCTTAAAAACATAGGCTACAACCTTAAAAACATAGACTATCTGTACACCCATGAAAACATAAGACTACAACTGTAAAGAACATCGGGATAAAGGTACAAAAGATTTGCGCGTGAAGGAGAGGATGCAAATATTCCAGAGTACAGATCATAATACAAAAAGTAAGAGTAAAGCAACAGTCCTGGTAAAATAAAAAAAAATATCTGCATGTAGTCACATGGAAGACAAGTTTGATCTGGTTCAGTCATGAGAAACACTCCTCTGTGCCTTTCCTGCAATTGGCACGATCACTGGATGAGCGAGTAGGAAAAGAAGTTCATCATGGATGATAATAAGTTACAAGCATCCCTGCATTTGCTGTGAGACAGCTAAATTTTTCATTTCGCCAAGAATAAACCTTCCACATATACACACACACCATTCGTTTCACTCTCCCAACCAACTCCAATTTTTCTTCCTCGTCATTACGTCAGTTCAGTGAAATCTTTCAAAATTTGCATAAATGAGCACAGAAATCTCAGGCCTCATAACCTACAACTGAGCAACGCGGATCACAGATTCGTTTCTTCTCCCTCGAACGAGATAAATTTGAAATGGGAAGATGCATATGAAGACCTTAATGAGAAGCTCCTTCTCTAACTTTTTATTTACATTTTCTATTTAAAAGAGACAAAATTAGAAAATTCAAAATAAATTCTACAGTATTTAGTTGGAACGAATGTAATTTCTGTGTCATTTTTTGTATTTCAAAAATGTAATTAAAGCATTCAAGTCATGCATTTAATTTTAAAAAAAACATGCATTTAACATTTAATTTACATTTTTTTTAAAACGCGTAAATTACGAAATTAAGGGCGGGAAAACAATTTGAAGCTGACGAGGAGGAAAAACAATCTTAGGAAGGGAAATTCGAAGCAATTTTAAGCTATATTATCAGCATTAATGGAAACATCTCCAATGATTTTCATTAGGAAAAACTAAAAATGACCGCGTGCCTTCCGAGGCCCATGGAGTGTCTACAGGAAGGAGAATGCAAGCGAAAAGAAACAATAAACTACAATAATGGTGCAAGGGGCCCGTAAAACCTTACAAAAACATAATCCGACTAATATGCTTTTATATTCTTGGAGCCTGGGGTAAAATATACAGAAAGGGAAAAACTGAATCGCCTGGAAAAAAATCCGCTTGTGTGGCTACAGCACTAAAAAGCTAGAAAAAAGGTATAAGAAAGGCGTTTTAATACTCTCCGCCTCCACCCTTTACTCCAACTATCATAGCCAAACTCTGGAGCTGGAAAATAATATACTGCTGGAACCACAATGAAAACAGCATTCCTACTTGCAATCTAAACTCTTCGGAAGTTGTTTGAGAGCAGAGAGAGAGAGAAAGAGAGAGTCTCATCGAGTCATTTTCATTACACCCCATTTTATTTTCTGCTCCACGATAATATTATTAACCTCCGGGAAATCGGCAATCAAATATCAAACTTTGTTTACTAAAATTTAATGGGCCAACGGGGATATTTTCCGTTTTTTTTACTGCTCTTACCCTTACTACTACCTGAACAAACGTCATAAAGCTCTCGTACATTATTATTGGAGCCTTTCATGATACCGAATTCAATTACAACTTGGAGACTTATCAAAAATTAATTTTCCCTGGCGATTTCCGGTCAGCGGCATCCGCTCTTTGTTATGAACCATAAAAGAAAGTACCACAATAAGTATGGGCTCACTTTCCCCCTAAACATAATACTAATGCCCGTGCATTCGGAATTATTTATCAAACCAAAATTCAATTTGCCCCGCTATTTGTGGAAGTCTCTGATCGTGAGTATCACTTAAAGGGCGGGAGTGGAGACGAATGAGAGGGACGGACAGAAATTAATTTAAAATGACGACACAGGAGTTTAAACAGAATTTTGTTCCTTAATAAGGAACATCCTTAACAAGGGGCAAAATCCGGTTTATTTATATATACATATAATATTACAGATATAGGAATCTTTTGATTTTTGTGGTTGCAGAAGAGTTAAGAAAAGACGCTGTCCGTTCATGGAAAATTGTAAGTTCTTCCATACAAAGTACCTTAGTAAATTGGTTATACCTTAGTAAATAAGTTCTATAGTAGATTGGTCATATCAAAAATTTGCAGGAAGCATAAGGATAAGACACTTGAGATTTCGGTCAGAAAGAATTCACATCTAGTAATCAAGCACTTCTCCAAGTCTTCGAAGTGGGTGAATATACATCTAACGAGTCTAAATCCCAGAGTGAACGTAGGGGCAATTTATCCACGACACTTATACGCCATCCTTGTTGAAAATTCCCTTTCATCTCTTTCATTTCCTCCATAAACTTGATAGCTTTATACACGCTCTTCTACACCTTAAGTTCCCCCTTCCTGCTCCCTGTCCACCCTTTACTAAGGAAGCTTGCGGAACTTTTTCGAAAATCCTTCGTGACATCCTTCCGAGATAGTAGTAGCAACACCGTTGGTCATCGTTAGCCGTATAGAGCCGTGTCTTTCAAAATAACTGTCTCCAGCTGTAAGAGTTTCTTCCAAGGGGATATATCACACTACTCACACTGTCCAGTCTCCTGTCAGCACTTCTTACTACGCGTCGCCGGTAATTTCTACCTATCGTAGTATTTTTTTCAATCCCAGGGCCTCTATGCCTCAAAAAACAGAGTAGGAACAATATTCTTCACAACTCTATAGTCAAATCAGGTATAGAAATGTAACCAAGTGCTATCTTCATTTTTAGCTGGTAGCTTATCTGACTACATGGAACTCTTATGGACTTGTTGTCCATCA
>JAQGAK010004165.1:0-12874 GCA_034696945.1 Lipothrix lubbocki
CTGTTTAATAACCTAAAACTTAGCCTAATTTTACGATTTTATCAATGTAAATTCTGGTGGCCCCGCCAGAAGTTTTAGTCCTATAAGGTGGCCCGTGACACTAAATCAAGTGGGCAAGCCTGCGTTAGATGATAAATAATTGTTTTAATACAATACTTATTTTTATTGCAATACATTTAATCCTATTATCTTCTTTTTAAAATAAAGAATTTTAATAAAACAACACCAACACTTCGTTATAATTAATGAACTAATACAATAACATTACTACAATTAAGCTTGCATTTATTATGACATATGACATCTTCCTTCAGCACGACCTGCTTACGACTGCAAGCAGCGCCACTCATCATCCGAAAACCTGCAGAGGCTTGTGGTTCTCCACACCTCCGTACCATTCTGGGATTTGATTTTTTGGAAGTCGAGATAAAATTTTTGGAATCCAGATGGCTTTGTTGGTTCCAAAGACTTCTACTCGGTACAGTGATCGGCCCAATAGCGGACGCATGATATCGAATAAGCGCGTGAAAACGAAGTTTGCTAGATATTAAAAAAAGTTAATTAAATAATAAACCAATTTTAATATAAGTACGGGAATTCATTTTAAGTAAATAGTCGGTTACTAATAATAAATTAATGCTAATAAATAAATAATAATTATAATAAATTCACAGTAATAATAAATAAATAGTAATAATAAGTAAATAGTAATAATAAATAAACAGTAATAATAAATAAATAGTAATAATAAATAATTAATAAAAAATTTATGCAATATTACCATTCACGAAAAATGCTGAATTGAGATTCTCAGTAAACGCTTGTTCTGCCTGTCGAGCGATCCACAACATCATCTTCAGAGCTGTGGAGAGATTTCCAATAATCGTGGTTGTGAAAATGGTTCGCTTGTAAAAGTTTAGAATTTATGTTGGATTTAATTAATTTAATTTAAGCGTTGGATTATGTACCTGCTGGTGCTAATTAATTATTATAATTAATTCTAACATTATTTTATTTTACGTAAGCAATTTCAAAAACAGATTACATGTATTTGGGAGATAAATTGAGTATACAACGATATAAAATAACTACAAAAGTAACACAATAAAAAATGAATTAACTTACATTCGGCAGATCCCGTTTGCCGGACCGTGAAACCTTCCATATCGAACAGCAAGTTAAACTTGTGTTCTTCATCCAAATCATTTTTTCCAAAATTATTGTTCACGCAACGTTTGAACATTTGGATGCAATACATTTTGTAGTCCCGCCTTGACTCAGGCGATTTGTCGGAGATCGTTCTGGTGTCCCATTTACCAAGCTCAGCAACCCAGACTAAAAAAGAAACACTATGTACAACCCATTCAGTAAAAATTAGAAAATAAAAGTTATAATAACCAAATAAAACGTTGCATTTACAAAAAAAAACAAAATCAATATAAATAATTACAAAAGAAAAAAAAAAGAAGCATTAAATAATTCTCACTTGGAACCCCATCATCGTCATGCCCACTCAGATAATACGGATAGTTCTTTTTCATTTCTTCTGGAGCTTCCCATTCTAAAATCTAATTAGAAAGAAAAGACCACTAATTTTTTAATAAAGTACATCGAATTTTAAAAATTCAAACATATATCAACCATTAACCTTGTCTCCTGCGTTCCTAAAATCCGGAACATCGAATTCCTTCGCAGCTGCCAGTGGTAATAAAATTGACATTAAAATTATTAAATAATTCGCCATAATGTCAAAGACCCAAAAATCACTCGTTAAACAAAAATCCGAAAAATCACCAAAAATCGTTAAATTTATTAATAAATAATTTGATGAAAGCCTGTGTGTGTATTACGTTCGCGACTATATTTGCAATTAAATCCAACGGCGACAGAGCTCTGGCCTTAAATCTCAACCTGTTCTTTATTCGCAGCATTTAATTCGACTGGAAATAATTCGTTTTTTCTGAAACTTTTCCTTACGCTCCTTACCTTTCTTGGGCGTGCAAGGTGCAACAAAGAGATTATTATTTATAATTAGACATTAAATTCGGAATCCCATGATAATAAACCTGTGGGAAAAGATACTGCGACAGAATGTATTGGAGCAAGTTTTTGTGCAAGAATTCCAGTTTGTCAGGTTTTGTTACATTTTTTATTCGGTCCATTCAAAACAAATACAATTATTAAGCTATAGGCATAGTTAAATCTTTATATAAGTAATAAAGCTTTGAAAACAATTTAATCACAATTCAATGAACGCGACGACAAGTTTTTTTAATATATCTGAAGCTTATTTCACATATTTTGTGTATATATACAATTGTTTACATTCTGCCAATAATTCTTTGGGTAAGGTCAAGACAAAATAATCTTTTCTTTATCCACAGACGTGCAATTAATCGAATTAATTGCCTGAAAATGCAAATTAATTTAATTTCTTTTGTATTTTTGCTTTGCGTAACAACGTCAATTTATATGGAATTTGAAATAAGAATTTTTAAAATTAAATTTTAAAAATATTGGATTAAATACATGTTAGAAAATAAAAGCAAGTATTTGTTTAAAAAAATTAGATTGCCGCCGTCAAAAAGAAAAACATTGAGTACACAAGGAACAATAGGGGATAAAATACTTTAAAAACCGCATCAATTTTTTGAGAAGTCGTAGAAACTCCGGCTAAGTAGCTCCGGAAATTCCTGGGATCGAAAAATTTTCCAGCCGTCATGGCAAATTGACCCCCACGACTGTCGTCAACGTGCAAGAATTCCGAATCCTGCTCTCCAGTAGCCTGGCCATCATTTCTCCGATTTTCGGAATTCTCCCCGCGGAGCAAGTTATGGACAATTACGGTTTCTATGACTGTGGAAAAGAGGAAAGTTAGGCAAATCCCGGTGAAGCCGTCCAGCGCTTTGGTGTAGGAGACTTGTGGAAGGGCGGAATTCACGTTGGCGATGAAACTCGTGGCGACGTATAACGTCGAGATGGAAAGGATGAGTCGTGGGAGAATGTTGCGCGCGTCGAGCCAAAAGACGAGGTAAGCGGCAATGACGAACATTGTGAGAGGGATGAAAACCTGCCGAAAGTATAATCCAGCGCCTCGCGTGAATTCGAAATCCGCGCGAAGGCAACTGTACACTCCTGTAAAAATGTTTTTGTTAATGATTTTTTTAACATATCACATCTATAATAATTACATTATGACTTTATTTGAAATTTAAATACAATAAATACAGACAGACACATAATAATAATTAATTTAAATATTGCACCTGTATTCGTCTGAGCATCGCAGTGATCAGTTGTGAATCCATTTAGCCAGAATTCTCGCATGTGGAGTTCTTTTGTAAGTTGAACGGGATCTTGTGCTTTCCAGACGAAAATAATATCATCGGTTGTGTATCCATCTGAAAAGTTTCATTTAAAAAAATTGCAAGATAAAATTCTACATATTAATTTATTTCCCTTATTGCCGTTTAATTTTTTAATTATTTATGAATTGCTTATATAGTTCTTTAATTTTTTCCTAATTTTTTTATTTCCCATACTATGATTTAATTTTTTAATGATTTATTTATTTACCATATTGTTATTTGTTTTTTAATTATATATAATATATTTTATAATTATTATATATATATATTAATTTTCCATATTGCTATTTTATTTTGTATATTATTTATTTATTTATTTTCCATACTGTTACTTTATTTTGTTTTCATTTTTATCTATTTATTTAAAAAATTGTATTTTATATTATTATTTATTATTATGATTATTATTTATTCGTTTGTGTTTTATTTTACGTTATTTCACTATTTTTTTATTTGTAAAAATTGGTGGTTCCAAATCATTTACCATTCAAAAATAAAGCAAGTATTGCTCTGAAACACTTACAGCTAGCCAATCGAATGATACAAGTTTGTTTATCAAACGGGTGGTTCTTCAAACTCATTGGACAGCCCAGCGTCAGGGTTACTCTAGTGGAGTAAAATAGGGACACAAGATAGAAATCAGTCATATTCTCATATTTTTGAGCTATTTTTAATTGACTATTTATCACATTTTCCAGCAAAAAATTATTGTAGTATTAAATTACGCCTTAGTAATTAACATGGCATTATGACATACCTTTGACTCAGAAGGACATCCCCGTTTGGAGAAACTCTTGCATAGGAATTGGGCTGGATAAAGTCGTGCAAATTCTCTTCCCTCGAGTTGGAAAAAAATACATCGGGCCGCCAAATTCTTTTCAGGTCATGCACGGTAACATATTTGAAACCTGCAGATAAAAAGACACATAACAGACTTCAAATCAAAAATGGATTGTCAAAAATTAAGCTTCTGAGGATTAATAACAAGTGTACATACTCTCGCCAGGGTAGCTTGGATGCGAGGAAAAGTTCAATCGTCTGTCGTTCCATTGTTGTCTAAATGTGAGCTGAATCGTCATTTCCTGAAGACAAAAAAGTCGTAATTAATTTGAAATAAATTAATAAATTATCTCTACAGAAAGAATTTACTTGAAATTTGAAATATATTGACCAAATTTTCAATTTTGATTTAGCCGCGTCTTCGAAACTAAATTTTGCGACAAAAACATTATGTGCATAACATTATATGTGCATAATACATAACACGCCAACTAAATTTATATCTTGTGTAATTAGAACAAAATAATTTAATAAGTCTTACATGTTTTTTATCATCCATATCGATAATTGACCTAACGTACATGTTTATGGCCACATTTATTGCACCTATAATTTTAAAATGAAATCAGATTACAATTTTCAACTGGAATAATTACAAAAAGTACAATTTTATTATACTCTAGCATATTTTAAAACAATTAAAAGTTTAAAAGTAATTTGTATTAATTATAACAATTTACCCGCATCGCGACCCCCAGGTAGTAAACTCGCATCGTAGGCCTTCGGGTCCAGAATCTGACCCAAAATGGCTCGTTCCGCGTCCCGATGACGACCCAATGAGATCTGGGAACTGTTCATAAAAAGTATTCCAAAATTTGAAACCAGGTGTAAAAAAACTTAAAACTTCTAAACGGTAATAGCAGCATTAACTTTAGATTTTCTGTTTAGTATGTAAACAGTACTGTAAATATTCTTTGCCTGAATAATTTATTTCGTTAACGTTGTTGATATTTAAATTGGAAATTACAAGGCCATTTTAAAATTTAAAATCTAATAAACCAAAGCTTTACCTGACGATCGTAAAAGCGCATGTTGCCAGCAAGATGCTCAGGAATGTTTTAGATACAGCCATGTCAGATTGTGCCTGCCTAGGCTTAATTGATATATTGTAATTATTTTAATAAATATAATTATTGGTTTATTTGTTTTATTTCCCAATTTATTTTATTTATTGTTTCTTTACCTATTTATTAATTTTTTTTCTCGTTTATTTAAATTTTTCCTAACTATTTTGAAAGTTTGCCTTGATTTCAACGCTATTTAACTTTTTTAATAATCAAGTATTGTAAATTAATTATTTATAAAAGTAGTTTGTAATAATTTCAATCAAGCGCGTGATTCGGGACATAAAATGACAGATAAATAAGAAAATAGTTGAAAAATCTAACAAATCTCTTCTAATTGCTTCGCAAGCTACAGCGTTGTGATTTGCAATTAATGTAGAAAGATGATCTTGCCCTTGTTTTTATTTCTAGGACACAGTTATTATTGCTGCAGAGAGCGAAAGAGGTTTAAAATTAATTTACGAATACAAAGAGATACATTAAAGGTCAGGCTGTGAGAGTGAATTAGATAACAACCAGAGTAAGTGTGTAATAAGATATAAATAGTTATTATGTCTTGGAATTAATTTATGAGAATTTATCTGCTGCCATTTAACTTAAGTTATTTATGAATTTAAGCAATTGGGCACAATTACTTATCTTATTTATATGGACATCATATCATGCGTCAGGAACAGGAAGGCTGGAGTGGTCGCGGCTGCTTCCACATCCACATTAGTTTAACAATAATTGATAATAAGACCTGCTGATCTTCATAAATGAAGATCAGGTCTGTGCGTGTAGGAATAAAATGCTATACATAAGGAATATTAATTTAGCAATACGTATAGGAATAAGCTACAACGACAAAAAAGTCTGCCGTTTCAAGAAGTGATAATAATATTAAGTTCGCACTTTATTATGTGCAAATGTTCCCAAGGTTAATACTTGATTATCTGCTACGAAGTTTGCGCTACTGCTGTCAGTCTTATTATTATCTGACAAATGTCATTACGTTTTTTGTTCGAGAATCCTGCTAGAACTATTAAATATGCACTTATATTAATAAACTGCGGCATAAATTAAAGTGAGCGTATTTTAAGATTGGACACATTGAAACATACAGGATGTTACATATCGACGAAGAAGTATCAAAAAGTATCAATTCCTTTGTTGAAGGTATAGAAATTGGTACTTTGGGATCCTTCGACGACGATATGTTTATAATTTTCTTGGAATCCACGGACCAAACTACTAACCGTACGGTAATGTATTAAATATTTCTCAAAGATTATTCTGTTTTTGCGAAAATTAAGAAAAATAATCCTCGTATTTCTGCCTTTAATGTGAAATTTACATGAGAATACTGTTGATGCTACACAATCGTTTTTAGCGGCCTTTGAAAACATGATTAAACTTCACCTTATCGTCGGTTAAACTTGCAAAGGTTCTAAAATTATTTACCGAAATAATTTTAATTATTGTCCTTAGTTTATATCTTAGTTTAAGATTGTCGAATTGTAAAGAAAATTGAGCTTGTCAGAATTGTTGAGTAAGCTTCAAAAAAATGGATTGGGAAAAGTGCCATCGTTTTGGTGTACGCTTGCAGATTAAACACCGGAATCTCGCTATAAAAGATCTCTAAAGAAGATTTCACTCTTATAGAAATTCTTTGGGTCCGCATATTATACAAAAGTACATATATATAGAATGTACATGTACGTTTATAAGAGGATTCCTTCAAATGAGTCTACTTTTGGTTGTTCATAGCGTTCTCTTATAGAGAGATAGTCCAGTGTATTTGCATTATTAACATCCTGAAATTAAAAAATCTCGTATATGTGTAATCAATTAATTTGGAATTTAAAATCAATTACCTAAGTGTATTTATGTACTTGTTTTAATTTCAAGCTTATTAGTCTTTTATTCCTGACAAAATAATTGCTTTGTAAATATAAATGTACGAACCAAACTATTGTAGCTCAAAGGAACTATGTTGTCTGAGAAATAATTGTGATTGTTAAACAATTTGTTGTCGCCAATTTGCATATTGGTTTATAATCGACATCCATGTATTACAATAAATTGCATCAGGTTACCCCATTTTTCTGGCAGTTCTTATGTAACGTTCATACAACGATGAGAAATGTTTTCAAAATCCTATTTGTCCAGGCTAACCCAGCTACGAGCGCGCAAGATTTTTGAATTTGCTTCAAAAATTAATGCCATTCCATTTGAAACTACCGGTAAAAATAGAAACTTGGTCCTGCGAAAATACAATAATGAAAGGAGAACGTGTATGCATGCGTTCGTCACTATGTTTGAAATTACGTATAATATTTTTCAAATAAAAAGTTTTATTTCACAACTTGTAAAGCGCAAAGGAATTCATGGCCGCATCGGGGAACATTTTTTATACTTGGATCTATCTTTGTTCTCTGCCGTGTTTTACTTTGCTGTGCACTCCAAGAAGGAAGAATTTATGAAACTGATAAATCAAGTCTCTTCTCTCCAGAGCTTGGTTTCGGGTAAAGCAAATCGTTTAAAATAGTAAAATAACTTTAGTAATAAATTATAAATAGTCGCGTTTCACATATGTAGATTTCAAAATAATGACTGCATTTACAAACTGCTTAATTATTTTTAAATTTCCAGCTCGTTCCACTTTGTTATGCAACGCTATATGGTGTTCCGAGCCATTTTTAATTTTTCTAATAAATTACATTTACATTGTGTGGTTCTGGTGTATCCCAGTGATTCTAATGCTGCTCTTCTGTTTCAATACACATTCTTCAGTGTATTTCTTTTCATTCTTACCCAAGCGCTTGCAAGATGAAATCCCTGTATTTATCTTTTCCTTCATCGTGGAAGCCATTATTGTCTATTGGAATTTAGGCATTATAATGATTCTTAGCTGCACTTGGTCCATTGTGATTTTCAAAATTATAATTTGGTTGAACGGACTAAGGTTAGGATTCAAATGTATTTAAATAAAAATAAATAATAAGCTTTATATTAATATAATTAATTTTAAGTATTCAATAATTAAATTCATTTACTCTTTTTAGGAAAATCAGATTTTTGGAAATTACGCCCAATAATCAAAATCAAGTGATTTCGGCTTACCATTATTTACAAATATTAATGATTTTCTTCAATGACATTAATGAACGGAATTTATTGCCATTATGATATTTATGCTTACCACTTTTGGGTATTGTACCATTACGATATATAATAGCGTACCAGTGCTACAATACTTGTTATTTCCCGTGGGAACCCTAGGCGCACTTTGTGCATCTCTGGGGTTTTATTTGTTCATCTCCACGTTGACATTGCAGTCACGCCAGTTTCTTCACAAATGTAAGGTGCAAGTGATGGTTTGTAAAGGTTTCCTTTTTTAAGAAAGAAAATACTTAGCGCTGAAATTGCGAGGTTTAAGACCAATTCGTGTAAGGGTGAACATGTTTGGTTTTGTTTCTATGGCAACCGTCAGAGGGACTACGAATGAGTCATTAACTTATCTGTTGTTATTGTTATCGCTGTAATCGGACACAAACAATGATTACAAAACGATTTTTAGTTTTACGTGACTTTAATCTTATATAATATAGATACATACACATTATGATTTAATATTAGCCCATTAACCATATTAGCCTACTGTGTTTATCAGCTTACAAAGTGAACCTCCACATCAAAGAGAATATTTAGCGATTGAACGTGGCAGATTTTAATGTCGAAAATTTGCCGAAAAATGAAAAGAATTACCTAATAGTAAAAATTTATGGATTTGTAATAAGGCCAGCTTTTTTTGTAACATTTCTGCCAAAACCATCAGAGGGACTGTTGATGAATCGCTGAATTACTTGCTAATCCACTTTGGCATTATAATAATTAATGTACGTACCTAGTTTACCTTCGCTGTACGGGCTTCTTCACTTATTGTAATCGATTTTGTAGTCAAAAGTTCTATATAGCAAATCTAATAATATTATCTTATCAGGAAACAAACTCAAACTTTTGCTGTTAAAATAAACTTAATTCCTTAATGCGCTCCATTTGTTATTCACCTGAATTAACTCTTTTTTCCTTATATTACCATTGCATACACATTATTACCAACGATTAGACAGAATTTAAGTTGTAGTGGAAAAATTATAGTTGGTGTTCGTTTGTGACCACTCATCATAAATATAATTTGATCCTTACATCCTAAAAGTACATGTATGTATATTTGACTTTATATGATTCTGCCTAGTTGACTTTTTGGCTCAAGTCTTAATTATTGCTTAAATTAAACCATTTATATGGTCAGACTCACATTGCGATGCTTCCATTAAATTTGCAAGCGTTATTCGCAATGAATGGGAGTTTCAATTTCTTGTTTTGCTATGCAAACTGGACATTGGGCGTGATGAATAACATACACCAATAATTAAAATACCACCTTCACCAACACACCAAAAATTGGCACATTAAAGGACTTACAAGTTTTGTGTTTACCCATATGTTGTGAATTTTGTTTATTCATCATTCATTCAGTCTTACAAATGAACTAACCCAAAACATTTCTAGTAGCAGATGAAATTAGCAAAGATAAAGTTTACACAAGAAGTTGTTAATTAAGCGACATGTTTGTACTTAAAGGCTTCGAAGATTTATTTTATTTCGGAAAAATAATTACGCAGAGCTATCATTTGAAACTGTAATCACGATTTATTGAATTAGGGAAGTATTGCTCTACAAAAAAAATCGTTGGACTAACCAAAAAGGAGCTTATATCATATGACGGAATAGCGACTAATTGTTTCAAATATTTGTCTTTCGGCATATTATTGAGGAATTTCGACGCGTAAATAACGTGACACATTAGTTATTATCATACAAATGGTTAACGATTTTTGTCATTCATTTCATATGGTAAATATGTTTTGTGTTATTGTGCTGGGCTGGACAACACTAAGACATAAGTTGAATATATTGACCTACTTTCGTGCAAATTAGATCTGAAGTATAGTTTACATCAACATTCGTTATTTATGTTTTGTGGTTTGTTCTTATAGAGATATAGAGATGGGACAAAGCAAATAATACTACATATGTGTCGAATATTGATGGGCTTTATGACCAAGGGAAGATTACATCACAAGTTTACTTAAACATTTGACATTGCGGGATTTCCTTCCTAAAATATTTACAGTTTACTTCTTGGCGGACGTTAATTCATTCGGAGACTTATTTAGAAGTTATCGCGATTGGAGAAGGTCAGAACTTTTAAAGCAACGCAAAACTTTGTTCTGAAGATACTAAAATCTTCTGCAATTTTGAAGACATTTTAATACGTTGGTTCAAAACCATGGGCAACGATATCCAGTTCTTTCTTAAGCTAATCAAAATCGGCAGGATTCTCGGAGCTTTTCCATATGCTTGGGATCCAAAAAGAGAAGCGTTAATCGTATTGCCCAATAAAGTGTTTAGATGCCATTGGAGCTCCTTCTTTTACATAATTTACTTTGCATTTCTAATTTTCCGGTATGTGTTCTTGAAATTTATCTCGGAAAATAAATTAACACCACCCGAGGATGCCGATTTTCAGTCTTTCATTTGTGCAGCTATTTTCGGCACAACGATGTGCATTCGAGAGGCAATGAACTGGGAATGTGAAAAGAATTATTTGAATCGGCTGTACACCTTGGATTTCAAATTGGATCGTGAGAGCCACACATCGTCTGTAATTTTAACTAAATCCAAAAATATTTCTCGAGTGCTGAAACATTTATTTGTACTGCTTACTCTTTTCGTGGTGATGTACACAGTGAGGATAATTAAAAAACCGAAAAAGTACTATCATCTGACTTCCGTGTGCCCACAATTTAAATTTAGCGGGCTGGCAAGAATTGTGCTCACTCTTACACAAATTTATATTTGGTGCCTGCAATGGTTCCTAATTTATTGGTTTGGAGCAGCGTTGCTGTATCATGGAAAGATTGTTAAGGGAGTATTGAAGTAACAATTTTTTAATTAATTTCAATAAATTATGATATATGAATATGAAGATTTGTAATTAATTATTATTTTCAATTCCTAAATTTTACTTACCTCCAGTAACGTCCTGACGGGGACACCAGAAGCGCGCAGTAATCAGATTGAAGATAATCAACTTTATTGGATGTCAACAGAGTTTTCAAAAATAAGGATTCTTCAATCCGAACACAACAGCTTATGGAGTTTTTCCTATTTTACGTTCTTTACAGTGGCGCTAACAGCTGTAACGTTAAATATTTACCAGGCCGTAACTGCACACACGATAAAGTCAGCATTTATTGGGATTGGTATGGTGGGATTTGTTCGAATTATCATTCTAACGACGTCGGAACACAATGAGAAATCCAACAAAGTTCTTCAATCATGGAAAAGTTTAAGGATGCATAAATGGTTTAGAAAGTATCTTAGCGGTTGTAAACCCGTTAATACACAAATTTCTAGCTTTGGTCATATTGATAAATCCATTTTGTTAACATACGCGGAAATCGTTATCACAAATGCTGTTAATCTTATTGTTGGAAACGGGAGTTAAACAGCTTTGGTACAACTGTATTTTCATTTTGTATAGTCGCGTAATTTCAATCAATTAATTAGTACTTTATTACTTATTGTAGAAGAATTATTATTTATTAATAAAATAAAGTAACACAAATTATATTTTACGATTATTCCTTTGCAAACCTTGTCATTTATTATTTAAAGCAATAATCATAATATAATCACCAAAAAATTCGTTGGTTTTGTCTCCAAATGAATTCCAGCGGCTTAAAAAAGCATGAAAAACGGACGCAAATGTCCATGAAATATAAGTTTGAACATATTGCAGCAGGACGACGACACCTACCGTCAGTTTTACAATGATCGATAAGATCGGTGACGGAGGAAGTGAAGAATCTTTAAGTCGCCATATTTAGTATTCAAATTCAATAATGAGCTTAGACAGCTCATAAAGATAACTCGGAAAGTATGTTTTGATTTAATTAATGGAATAAAATAATTTTGTTTTATTCTTATTATTTATTTTTGTAAATTATACCTATTAAATCTTATCTTAAATTATGTTCATCTATAAATTTATAAACAACTAAAAATGCTGGATAAATTAAGTATGTAAGTAAAAAGTAAGCGCAAAAGGTACTACCAAGCATGAAGTTTTGCCATTTTGAATATCATTTATTGTTTATTATTGACTTACTAATTGCAAAGATCTTACACACGAAATGCCATACGAATTCATAATTAGTCGGACGATATGAATTAAATATGTAGGATTCTCACATACACAATGCTCTTGTTGTTACTCGCCATAAATTACAAGTAAATAATTATTATTACAACTAATTTTGTGCGGTCTTGCGAATGACAATAATAACAAAATTACTGTTGTAAGGATACTGATGACTAATTAAATGCGGCGATTCCACTCCATTGAGCAGATAAAATTCTTAACGGAAGAGGAATAATCGTAAAAGTTGTTATTTGTTGAAGGGGTTGAAAGTATAGCTCCTTATTGAGTGATTACTTTGTCGGTCCGTACTCGAACCCGTACTCGAAATCGAAAAATCGAGTATTGAT
>JAQGAK010004166.1:0-12868 GCA_034696945.1 Lipothrix lubbocki
GGTTATCAGGTTAATCCGGGCTATTCAAATATGGATTAATTATTATTATACTAGCGTAGATATTGTCCGTTATTGGAAATCATTGATTTAATTCGATGTATAACTTGACAATGAAACTAAAAAAAAAGAAACCAACAAACAATCAAACAAATGTAGTTGTCGTAAAGAAGGGGGGCGACGAGGATAAACGTGTTCAAAATTATATATATAAGGTAGGTAATTACCCAAAAAAAGGGAAAAACAGTCACAATCAATATCCACGGCAATAAAGCCACTATGAAAACTATAGGAGTATAATACGTTTCATTTTCCATGCGCTCATTGTACATAATTTCCAACAGCAATACATTGCAGTAACCGCAAGGCACCTTCAAACTGAGATATCTTAGCCAGGAAGAACCTTCAACAATTAACGCAGGCAAGTAACTAGCACATAATTGACAAGGTATATTGATAAAAGATATTAAAACAGTTATTGTTGTTACAAAAGTCATAATTCTTCGTATTGTTGCACCATTTCGACAGACAGCGAGAGCTAATCTTTGGAATAATCTTCGGTACGAATAAATGTAACATCTTTCATCAAGATTGTGGCATCTTCGTCCTTGCTCTATTTTAGACCAGTCATTTAGTACTACAGTCCGGATCTCCTTTTCAGAGCATAATTGACTGGAACGGATTCCCACGGGTAAACGTAGAGCTGCAATAAAGATGTTAAAATTAAAACAAAAAGTAGGTGAGAAAATAACAGAATTAGTTAATAGTGTTTTTATTTTGATAATAAAAAATTATTGATTTTATCATTATAATTTCTTAAACGGCCTGAATTTACCAGTTTCACTATTTCATCAACATTTTCAATCTTTTAGAGTAAAACTTACGACTGCAAGCCCATTGTAAACAAGGTTTATACATAATTTCAATACAAAAGTTGGGAAGTTTAGCTGCCATCCAAGATGAAAGCATTTCAAAGCGCTCATTCGAATTATTAACATTCAATTGACCATCACCGAAGGGATTTAGGAAACTTATGCATGTGTTTCGATGTGCCAGGCGTATTTTGATGTGACAAATTCCTAGTAATAATAGTACAGCACAACTATTAAGGTCAAAAGTCATTTATCATATTATCATTGGTAATATTTAATTTCCACTGAAAAACTTACCTGACTGATTGCAAATAGGATTCCTAGTAGCTGCATAAGAATATTCCCCAATTTGACTCGGATCAATCAAACTCATTTCCTCTAAACTGATATCGGAGCAGAACTTTTCCATCACACGTACCACCAACACCCACACATCTTCGTTTCCAATTGCAGGATCATCATCAAAAGTACACGTTAGGGATTCCAAACTATTTTTCCAAGGAGAAGATATTCGTTCCCAAAAATCCACCGTGTTCGCATCATCTGGAAGGTTCAATGATTTAACCCTTGGGAATACGTCAGCCAGATCATGCCAAATCTGATACCCTTGAAATGTATAAAAAGTTCTCGAGCCCTCGTCCTCCCAGGCTATTGTTAAATTCGTCACGGTCAAACACTGGAAATTTGCTGCCTTCCTAACGGATGAAATATCGAATTGTATGTCCCGCATTAATCCGCTCTTAATCCATTCACCCTCTTTAACTATCAACTCAACGGAAGATAAATTTGGAAGGCATCTTTGAAAATCAATTCTTCTAAGTGACAATCGGATATCGTCAATATTTCGGTACGACGGACTGAACTGAAGAACAAATTGTTCGACATTGGTCAGAGGACGAGAATTTTTGTTAATAGTTAATGACAGGAGATGAGAAGTGTCATATAAAATGATCTTCCTCAAGGAATGTGTATTTGCCGCAACTAGTGTTCTCAACGACTGCAGAACTTGAGATTGAAAATTATTTACGGGAATGTTGGGTACCAAAACTGTTGGCTTTAGTCCCCAAATCTCCAATGTCGAACGGATCCGAGCCATGTTGTAAACTTCTAAATCAAAGCCAGCGCAGAAGCTCCGAATCGCATGATGTTTTGTAGCGCAGATTTGCGGGAGCATATAAGGACCGATGAAGGAACTTCCGGACATTAGCATTCCAGAAGGGATACTTCCAGTAATATACTGCAGACCTGGTGCAGAATCAACCACTTCTCGGATCAAGTTACTTGAAATGTGGTCTGGAAGGCTGGAGCAATTGAAATTAAACATTTTGAGTGACTGTAACAAGTAGGTAGATGGATGTTGTTCAGAGGATTCTTCTGATTTGCGGGGATCTTTTAGATATTCTGAGAAACTGGGAACTTCTTCAGGCCAGTTAATTATTTCCAGGTATTCTGTACTGTGTGAAGCTTTTGTCCGGAGTAAAGTTTGAAGAAAATCGTCCCCAAGGCAGCGCAGCTTGTGTGGATAATCAATGAACAAGTACTGAACTGGTAGTTTTTGGAACAGGAAAGGAAACCGAGTCATTACATCCTCCTGAATTTCACAGCAGCCTGGCCAGCCTGGTCTCTTGAATACTTTGCCGAAGATTTTCCAAAATATTCCGACATAGCGTCCATAGCCCAATTCAACGAGTCTCTTGTGCAGACGGGATGTTTCAAATAAGTAATGGCTTGAAGGTTCTAAGTGCAATCCTATGAATGGGAGGTCAGTAGAATGTTCCAGTAGATTGTTAAGGGATTTGAGCTGACGGCAAATATTCGATTTCAAAATAATTTTACAATGCTTTTTATCCCGTAAGAATCTTCTGCACCGCTTTCTCCATAAGTCACAGACCAGAGAGCATTGCAGGATATCGGATGTTGACAAGTGAAGCAGAATGTTGTCAAAAATCTAAAAATAATAAATAATAATAATAATTTCGGTTGTAAGTTGACTAAATGTTGTAGGAAATTAATTTTGGAATGAAGTTAAAAAACGTCTTACCACCAAACTTTCCAGTGCATTCTGACAATGAGTATCATTTGATAGTGAATCCCTTGGCAGTGGGTGGTTCCTTATGGACTTTCTTGTAGAATAGTAATAATTTTTCAGTCGAATGACATATCCAATGAGCGTTTTTAATAATATATAAATGAAATATAGGAGTGCATGTAGGTCAATTAGGTCCATTTTTAGTTCCATTATCTTTTATAGACACTTGAGTAGTATGAAGTGTCCACTAAAATTACTACAAAAATACTTCATAATTACACGAAATGTTTGTTTGTTATGTAATAACTCTCCTGATTTTATTCTTTATATATGTTTAGCAATATTTCATTGATACACCATTCCATGATATTTGTCTATCGACACAGTAACACAAATTCAATGTATTTGCCTATATTTTTTACACAAAAGAAAACTTTTTGGCACAATGATTTTATTAAGAATTTCATCAGAGATGATGTGTAAAATACTTCATTTTCCCTCCAAAATACCCACTACTATTTTTCAATTTGTTCAAAAATACGAAGTAAAATATTATTCTCCCCAAATATGCACTGATTAAAGTACAAAATACTGCTTCAAACCAGTCACTCCAGATAAAATACTGTTATCCTAATGTATAAGAAATATGCTGCGACACGTCACAAAAACATTTTTGTGTACTCGACGTTTTTACTAATCGAAAAACGTTCTGCACGTCATTTCAGATCAGACAAAAAGAAACTTTTGGAGACATATATTTGCGGCAAAATTTAAAAAAGGTATATATTACGGAAAATTTTTATTTATTTAACTTTTAAATATTGTCCATACATGTGTAAGACACCACATACCATTACATTACTACTCTTTTGGTTTTAAGATAAAAAGTACAAAATACTATATATTAGTAATTGAAATAATATTTTGTACTAAAGTATTTCAAGTACTGTACATACACAGCTGTGCATTTAATTGAAAATAATCTCAAATCTTAATGATAACTGACTATTTTTATTTGTGAATCTGTGCAGTGCCAAGGATTTGATGCTAAAATTAAAATTAAATCTAATATTAATGGGAATTTTTTGTTTACAAATCCAAAAATCAGAGATTCTTCCTCCCTGCTGTGTCAAAAGAGTCGTCGGCAGATCGTCAGTAAAATAGTGAAAATATGAAGTTGGCGCCCAACACGACGTAATCAGTGCAGTGAGATGCACAGCGTGAGCTGACTTACGGACGGGCACGAAATGCACACGGTTCAACGGTTGTACTAAACCAACGTGTATATACACGTACAACAACGTTTTTAATTGATTGAATTGTTTATTTTTGGTAAGGCCGGGAATTTGCAAAAAATGCGAAAAACTTAAAGGGTGTGCTAAACAGTTCTCACCCGGGTAAATATTAGCCCTCAACACTAGTACATTGCAAAACTGAATAAATAAGTTGCGAAAATTGGAAAATCAGAACAACTTTGCAAAATGAGAACATTATTTGCGAAATCAAAAAAATTGACATCGTTAAAATGTTTAGAATTTTTGTAATCAGATTGAAAAATCTTTGTCATTCTTGTGGGTGTAATTTATAAGTTTGTAATAAAAATAAAGTAGTTATAAAGTACAACTACTTGCAAATTTATGTTGGACAAGTAAGAGCCCTGCATTTAAAACACACTAAACAATTTTTTAATTTTGTTTCGTTTGAATGTTTTCTGACATGGTTTTGGCAGAATGTTACAACAGAAGTGTTAGGGCATGTCAAATATTTATATTATGTGGTCTTTATTATTATGTATCTTTTTAAAATAATCTTTATTTCCCCCATTTGTCAATGAATACATAACACAAGCACCAGTTAGTCAGGTTTTAAAAAATAAGGAATATATATTACAGATTTGAGCGTAAAAAGTGAATTATTAACTTATTTATTTCACTCCAAGAAATTTAACCTCGGTAATTCCGAAAGGGTTTAACCGGCTCGGCTCCACTTTTTGTCTGGCGACGTGGCGACTATATTTATTAAGTTTGAACAAAATCGGAAGACCGGTTTGTGAGTTGTCGTACGAGCGGCATTGAATACATAAAATTTGGCAATTATACATCTGTAAAAATTGCTCTAGTTTTCATTACAAGAATAAAGGCGGAATTGTGGTATTTCCAAGCAAAAATGTTGAATTATTACTGCGGACAAAATCTACGGCATCTACAGGATTCTAATTATTTTTTTAAAACAACAGTAAATAATAAGTAGTGTATATTTATATTAACAGTAAGTATTTCTAAATTATTGGACAAAATACTTGCATTAACTTATACTTGCAAAAACATGTAATTTCACGTTGTAAACTACATTGGCACTATTATAAATTTTGAATTAGGGAACATAAAGTTTAGGGATCTATCGCCTTGCCGAGATATAAAACGAAATGATGCTAAATAAAATGTAGACTAGCGGTCCGAACAGTAGTAGCGCACCTACATTTAAAGCTACAACCACTAGGAAAATCACAGGTATATAGGTATTTGTATCGTTTACAAAGCGCTCATTGAATAGGATTTCAAACAGCAATGCGTCGAGGACAAACATCGTCACCCAAAGATACATGAAACAAGAATAACTTTCTTCACAAACATCTATTATTGATGAGGGCAAGAAACTACGAAAGAACGGACCAAAATTTCTAAGAAACTCCAAAATAGTCACGATTTGCATGCAAAATAGGAATAGAAGAGGAAATGTTGCTAGATCCCCTTGCCGGAATAATCTCCAGCGCAGTTGTCTTAACGTTTGGTAATAAACCTTGCGACAGTGTTCAAAAAGTCTGTAGTATGTTGTTCGTCGCTCTACTCCCGACCAATTCTTTAGGGCCACAGTCCGGATTTGACCTTTAGGGGAGCTTGTTACAGAACGGATTCCCACGGGCAAACGCAATGCTGCAATAACGACATTGCAAATAATAAGTATTAAACCAACTGAAATAATGACACACACACATTTTAATTTGCGTTAATTCTATTATGACATACGATTGCACGCATATTTAAGGCAAGGTTTGTACTCAATTTGAATACAGAAGTTGGGCAGTTTAGCTGCCATCCAGGACGAAAGCATTTCAAAGCGCTCATTCCAATTATCATCTGGTTGAGCAAGTAACGACTGTAGACAATAGAGATAATGCCTCAGCAGTATTTTGATGTGCAAGATTCCTGCGATAGCAAAATTACAACCACGTACTAATTATCCAATTTAAAAATCAAGAGTTATCAATGATATTTAATTTCTACTTGAAAAATTACTTGACTGATTGCAAAAAGGATTCCTAGTAGCTGCATAGGAATATTCACCGATTTTATTCAGATCAATGAAACTCATTTCCTCCAAACTGATGTCGGAGCAGAACTTTTCCATAAGACGTATCATAAGCATCCACACATCCTGGTTTGCATTTGCAGTATCATCATCAAAAGTACACGTTACGGATTCCAGACTATTTTTCCAAGGAGAAGATATTCGTTCCCAGAAATCCACCGTGTTCGCATCATCCGGAATGTCCAATGATTTGACCCTTGGGAATACGTCAGCCAGATCATGCCAAATCTGATATCCCTGCATTCTGTAAAACGTTTTCGAGAACTCGTCCACATACACAATTTTTAAGTTCGTCACGGACAAACACTGGAAATTTGCTGCCCTTGCTGCCTTCTGCATTGATAAAGTATTCAATTGTATGTCCCGCATTAATCCGCTCTTAATCCATCCACCCTCTCCAATTACCAACTCAACGGAAGACAAATTCGGAAGGCAGGCTTCAAAATCAATTCTTTTCAGTGACAATCGGATGTCGTCAAAATTTCGGTACGACGGACTGAACTGTAGGACAAATTGTTGGATGTGAATTAGTGGACTCGTATTTTTGTGAAGAGTTAGAGATAGAAGATGAGAAGAGTCGTAAGAAATAATCTTTCCCAACGAATCCTTGCTAGATTCAATCAGATTCCTTAAGGACTGCAGAACTGTGGATTGAAAATTATTGATTGGAATGCTTGGCACTAAAACTGTTGGCCCTAATCCCAAACAGGTCAATCTCGAGCGGATCCGAGCTAAATTAAAAGCTTCCAAATCAAAGCCGACAGCAAAATTCCGAATCGCTCCATGTTTGGTAGGGCAAATTTGCGGGAGCACATGAGGGCCGATGAAGGAATTTCCTGACATGAGCATTCCACAAGGGATGTTTCCATAAATACATTTAAGATCTGGTGAAGAATCAACCACTTCTCGGATCAAACTACTTGATATGTTGCTTGGAAGGCTGTAACAATTGAAATTAAATGTTTTGAGCGACTGCAACAAGTAGGTAGATGGATTGTAGTCGGAAGATTCTGATTTCTGGGGATCCTTCAGATATTCCCAGAAACTGGGAATTTCCCCGGGCCAGTTACTAATCTCTAGGTATTCTGTAATCGTTGAAGCTCTTGTCCGAAGTAAAGTTCGCAGAAAGTTGTCCCCAAGGCAGCACAGCTTGTGCGGATAATCAATGAACAAGTGCTGAACCGGCAACTTTTGGAACAGAAAGGGATATCGGGTAGTTATATCGCCCTTAATATTACAGCAGCCTGGCCAACCCGGTCCCCGCAATATCTTTCCCAACACTTTCCACCATAATTCGATACTACGTGCCCAGCCCCATCCAACGAGTCGCTCGTGCAGAACGGATTGTTCGAAGTAGTGGCTAGAAAGTTGTAAGTGAAATCCTATGAATGGGAGGTCAGTAGAATGTTCCAGTAGATTGTTAAGGGATTTTAGCTGACGGCAGATGTTCGATTTTAAAATAATTTTACAATGCTTTTTATCCCGTAAGAATCTTCTGCACCGCTTTTTCCAAAACTGACACACCAGACAGCATTGCAGGATTTCGGAAGTCGACAAATGGAGCAAAATGTTGTTAAAGATCTGTGAAATCATCAAGGCACATTTTATGTAACAATCATCAATTTTAAGGATTACATCATTACGTTGCCGTAACATTTCGATGAAGTAAATTATTAATATTTAAAAGTCGTAGTCATTTTGTACGAATAATTTATGCATATATGTAATAACTATTTTCGGTCAAATAAATTTATATAATACTGAAAAAGTCAAAAAATCGAAAAAGTCAAAAAATCGTAAAAGTCAAAAAATCGTAGAAGTCAAACCTCAGAGTTTTGCAGTGCATCTTGCGTGTAATTTGATTGTGCATCCCCGACCAGAGATGGATGGCTACATGTGACGGTTTTTCTTCTATAATAATGATTTTTCAGGCGAATCGTGTATGCGAAGAGTATTTTCGAAAATATAAAAAGCAAGTATAAGAACGTATGTGTGGAGAACTCATGTTTTAGCCACTCTATCGTTTCCGGCGTGAGCATTTATGTAACTTTTCACTATGAAAATTGTGCAAATGACTTGTTTTATCTTGCTTTCTTAAAAACACTTAATTTGAAAAATTTATTTTGAAATAACCAAAACAATAAATGTTTCAAAATCTCAGTTCACTTTATAAGCAAATGATTTCCTTATTCGTCGCACAAATCCTTAAATTACACATCATGCTTTCACACAAATCAAATGCGAATCAAGTTCAACCCAGTGTTCGTAGTTGTTATCATTTGGCACTTTTGTATATGTAAATAACATTTAAAAAGCTTAAAGACAAATAATAAAATATTAAGAATCGGGTAATAAAATGAGATTAAGGGGAAGTCATCCCTGTCCGTTTCCGCTTTCCCTGTGGCTGTGCGAGTGTTCGAGCCGCCGTCTTTCTTCACGTTCACTTCTCCCTGCATCCTCTCATCATCTTTTGCAGTCAAGGTCAATAGTCAATGCCATGGGCGTAGAATTGCCGGCCATGTATAAGCATACCTATATCAGCCATGTAAAGACTTAGAAAATTTTCACCAAAAAAACCATTTAGCCCCCTTCTGGGCGTCTACGTTTCCAGTTATAGCTAACAACCAATTCCCATGACAAACAACATTGGAAGTATTACAAAATCTGTACAAATTAAAAAACTTACACGCTAAAAGGTGTTCATATCAAAATAACGACAACAGTCATGCAAGGCTTAAAAAATTTACAAGTAATGCGCCTATAATTTTCCTCGGACCTTTGGACTATTGGAAACTCAAATCTGAAGTCAGAATGAAAATCTAATTATCCCTTCGTGAGTTATCACATCTTCGTCATCGCCGGTTTTGGACTTAAGATTTAGGATAATTTTCAAATTTTCAAAACTTGTACAATTGATGCGCCTATAATTTTCCTCAGACTTTTGGACTATTGGAAACTCAAATCTGAAGTCAGAATGAAAATGTTATTTTCCCTTTGTGAGTTATTACAACTTCGTCATAGCCGGTTAATGACTTAAGATTTAGGATATTTTTCAAATTTTCAAAACTTGTACAATAGATGCGCCTATAATTTTCCTCAGACCTTTGGACTATTGAAAACTCGAATCTGAAGTCAGAATGAAAATGTTATTATCCCTCTGTGAGTTATCACAACTTTCAAACAGTCGATCTTTTATTATTATTTGTATTTGTTAATAATATTTACTAAAATTAAATAAAACTAAATCAAGATAAATTAATTACTATCGTAATTACGTTAATAAAAATAATAAATAATAATTGCAATTGCGAAACAGGTCGCCTGAGGTTTGTTTGTCGGAGAAAAATGAGCGGCGAAAATTTTACCGGGGAAGATATAGCCTGAAGGCGGAGAAATTATCGCCGGAGTATTTGTCGCTGGCTAATCGCACGTAATATTTTCTACAAAAATTATGGCATAGTATGTTCCTTGCGAGTACAGCAACAGCATAACAAGTAACGAGAAAAAACGCTAGATTGGTGAAGACGCTTTCGGTTAAACCTCACGTTTGGTCGCGCCTAACGGTGCGATGAGCTCGATCGATTGGGTTATCCTAATTTTGATGTAATATTTAGGGTGCATCCAGTATTTTGCAATAAGAAACCCAACATTTTATTTAATTTAACTGATAAATGCTACAAATTCCAAGATAACGGCCATATTCATTTGTTTGAGCATGAGAGAATAGGGCAATGGACAATAGCAATAACTTAATGCCCGTATGTAGTCGTCTGTATTTATTTATTAAGTGGAGGCAGGCATCAAATCATCAAATCAATCTCCATACTTTCTTCGTGAGTGTCTTGATACACTGTTAAAATGGTCGTGGCGAGTTTTACCAATCAAAATGAGCGTTTCAAAAGTGTTTCTGCACTTTTTTTTACTAAATTGTAAAATTGTACTTTTTTTGAATTTTTAAAATTTTCTTGAGTTTAAATATTTGAATGATTATTTCTTTTAAAAAAAATTTTACAAACAAACAACAGTCATTATTGCACCCATGACAAAACTGGCTTACAAATCATTACATATATAATGAATACATATTATATTGTTTTCCGAAATAAAATACAATGATATGTTCTTAGAGTTGCAAGATAAGTTGTCTACATTCGCAAGTAGGTGCAAAATAGGATATCACTTATCTTTTTAAATGCAAGCTGAGACAACTTCAACAATTTCGTGATGAAACAACCCTTTGCAATTGAAACTGAGAACCCCTCAATTTTCAATTTTCAGTTTAACTTAAGCACTAATCTTGCATTGAAATGATCGTTATTTGGGTTCGAATGTAGACAACCCACTTTGTATCTTAACTAACAAAATATTCCTGCATATTAAAAATTCAATTTATAAATACTGTTTTGTATCAATTAAAAATCGTCACTTCGCAACGATTTATCACACCGCTAAAGGAGTGCAAGAGCGAAGGGCCAGCGCAGCACACGGGCATTTATCGACGAGCAATTTAATGGTTTAACGGCTAATACCTTTGATTCCAAAAAAACTTCCGTAACAATAACGTCAGCAAGAGTACAAAGGACTTCTCAGTGTTTTTATATGAAGTTTGAAATCAGTTTCAAATTTTTACGGTAAAATACTTCAATTTTGCGGCCATTACTGGTGTTATAATTTCTTTCTTAAATTTAATGAAGAATGTAAATTAAAATATTTAAATGGTTACATGTCTTGACGAGAACAAATTAACTTTCTCTTATGGTGTATTTCTTCCAATTTTAAATTTTTTTAAACTTCTGTGTGTACATCCTATGCATTTTTCCTATATTTATCCCAATGTTTGATTCCTTGTAGCTGGCGAACCTTTCGAGGCCCAATCCTAATTCTTATTTATATTACGTGACAATACCCGTCCACTCATTGATGCAAAATTCGGGGGAAATCGTTAGAGTAGATTTCACGTAATTTTTCCTACTGCTAATTAAGTGGTAACCAGCTGAGGTTTATGCTAGCAACAACGTCAAAAAGTTATTGACTTGTGTGAATATTTCGAGAACTTTAAAGGTGATTAGACCATAAAAATTCATGTAGGTGTGCCTTGGGGTGACATCGACTTTAAGCCTTTGAGGGCCGGGTTTTAATAAGTGGTTCGCAAGATATATGGAAAAGTGTCTTTTGGAGAGGCGACCAAACGCAGAGATAGATGGTTGATAGAGCATGCTATTGTAATTTCAAATACTGGCAAATTTTACATACGAATATCTCTTTTCTAAGCATATTCACAATAAATGATTACAGTTTGGCTAAATATTTGGAATTTAATGTCATTGTTATGTGACAAGATACGTTTGTGTTAGTGTTAAAATAAATAAATAAAATAACAAAAAAGCTTAAAAGTTAAACAGCGATTCTGTTCTTAGATGTAAACCAAGACTTTATGAATTTGAGGACTGTAGAAAATTAACTATATGCACTAGAATAATACATACTTATTTTATTTATTTTTGTCCTTAGTTTTTTGTATGGTAAATATTTTCATCCTTATTTCCTTCCTTTTTTCCTATGGCGAACTTTCCCCGGGAAACTTTTCTCCGAACAACTGAAATGTTGCATATTCAAAATTTCAACGAAACAATCCCTCAAGTTTCAATCTTCGTTTAAATGAAATTCAGTTTTTTGGCACCCATTTGAATTTTATTGACAAAATACTAAATTGGATTGAATTGAAAAAGTGCAAATCAAATTGTAATTGGCACGATCCCAATATTTGGCTCTAGCCTTATATTAATTATAAAATTGTTATTAAATTTCAATATAATAACATCCATAAAAATTGAATTTGGAAATTGTTCATTTGAATAACATAAAAAGCTGCAGGATGTTGTGTACCACAAGGTTTTCGTTCTGACAATTGATTTGTCCATAGCGTTTAGGTAATTAAATAGCATTTCGAAAAATTCGTCAACTGTCGAACATTTTCATATCTTGTGCGAAATAACGAAAACTTATTGAGAAGAAGTGGTCCCCCTTACAAATTTTTATTGACAGAACACCTTCAACTGCCTCTAACTCCAACATAAATAAAAAATTTGCAGAAACTTTTATGCTTGTTTCACCTGATTAGCTAATACCTACATCCAGTAAAAATTTCAAGTCCATAGCTCTCCGGCACCTAAACACATGTACTTGTCAATTGAAAACCTGTTTTGTGGATTTTAGGAATCTTCAATCTTGGTATCGTAGTCGTTGCAGTCTAAATAAACGCATTATCTGTACAAGTGTAGAAATTTAGTGAAATATCCAAAATAACACGGCCGTTGACTGGCTATGACGAAGTTGTAATAACTCACAAAGGGATAATAACATTTTCATTCTGACTTCAGATTTGAGTTCCCAATAGTCCAAAAGTCTGAGGAAAATTATAGGCGCATCAATTGTACAAGTTTTGAAAATTTGAAAATTATCACAAATCTTAGGTCCAAAACCGGCTATGACGAAGTTGTGATAACTCACGAAGGGATAATTAGATTTTCATTCTGACTTCAGATTTGAGTTCCCAATAGTCCAAAAGTCTGAGGAAAATTATAGGCGCATCAATTGTACA
>JAQGAK010004167.1:0-12868 GCA_034696945.1 Lipothrix lubbocki
GAATCATATTGTTATTTTGTAAGAAAATTGGAAATGTATTGTATTGTGTACCTTTCGGTACGGCTTGTGTATAGGCCCTGGGCCTCAAAACGCTATAAGCAATAAATCAATCAATCAATCAATCAATTAAATTTTATAATTGAATATGAAAATTTAAAATCAATAAAATGTAAAATAAATAAATAATTAATGCAAAATAATTACAAAACAAATGCAAATAAAAATTCAAGAATTTTTTTAAATAAAATAATAATAACGTTTCAGTGCAGTACATATATATTTCCTCCAGGCTTTCCTGTATATCCGCTACCCACAGACATTAAGCTCCTCACATATTTGAGATGAGCTACGCACTCTATGCCGCACAATCTGCTATATCCCTTATTTGTTTGATTGACTACATATGACGTCAGCCCTCTTCCTCTTTATATGAGGTATAACCGCGTTCGCTTTTACACATCTTCTGGGCACCCCAAAGCTCAATATTATATGTATATACCTCTACTTACAATTTCTGTATATATCTTTATATATAAATTCCTTTACATCCTATTTTGCTATTCCCTGGGGGAGCCCGCCTCTCCTATTACACATCTTTATTTCCCTACTTTCCTTGCCTCGCTCCTATGGTGAGTGGTATATTCAGCACTTCACTTTAGTCCCAGGATCACTTATGCACTATATGGGTTTGGTGTAGAGTAGACATATCCCGGTCCACAACGGTTGGATTCACAAGAATCAGTAGAGGAGTTCAGGTAATCGACGCTCAGTCTGAATGGACTGTCCAGGTAGATATGCAAATTGGAATTTCCTTTCATCCCTTCCTTTGCAATCCCGATCGTACCAATTTCTGCACGTACTAGCCCGTGGGTCCACATCTTCTTGAGTGCAGCCATCGTCCTCGACCTTCTCGTTCACCCATTGAAATCCATGTCTTCCTTCTCTTCCTTCTACTCCAACCTAATTTGCATACTGACGAATATTCCCAATGGAAAGTAGCCAGATAATCCTCTTTTAGACGGCGTGGTAATTATCCTCCGAATCTTCTTTCCGGGACGATTCCTTCTGACACCCCGAAGTTACACTGACCCTTTAAATACCCACTTGTAGAACTGTCACCGGGCTTTCCACTGATACCACTCACACTACACTATCTTCACTATAACTCCTGTTATTTCACTGAAATGACGGAGCGAGGCAAGGCGTGACTATCCAGTTCGAGCGCTAAGGCGGACTCCGAAGTATTGTACTTGGACAGCTGCAATCTGTTCAGCTTTGCTGGGCATCGTTGAACCGCAAGGCGTATCAACACTTTTACAGATGTAGTTATTTCTAGAACTTTGAATGCTTTTTCATAAAACAGTCCAAAAAGAATTGCGGCGTCTAGAGCTGCAAGGCTTGACACGATTCTCGTGAAAGGCATTGATGCAAAATATCGAATGCCACCATATCCGCAAAATATTCCGAAGTTAATGCACAAAAGCTTCAGGAGAAAGATGATTGTCCCGTTGCTTTGGTTAAAGAGCTGGACGAATAGCTGGATTTCGCGTAGATATTTTAGCACATCCGAAATTTTCCGTGACTGCAATTTGTTCCTGAGGTTTTCAAACAATTTGTTAATATTTCTTCTCAACGCAATCAAATGCATGCTGTATATTTTGAATAATTACAAAAAATTACCCTTCACTTTTAATTGTGATTTCAATATCTTTGCAAGTTTGCTGTAAATTTGAACAAGTCATTTCAAAAACCAGTGAATGTACCCAGAAAATAATATATGCGGAAGATGCAATTATGCTGACGTAAATCATGTCAAGCAAATGAATCGGAGAAAAGAAAAACATTTGTCTGGGTGGATTGGGAATCAATGACAATATTGAATACGGCGCGGTATAATTCCAAGCTTGAAATATGGAAACGACTCCTGCAGTACCAAATACAAGGAACCAAATGTACTTGGCCATTATTTCTTGTTTGTTGAGTTGTGTAAGTTTTCGTGGTTGTTCGTCTGAAATATAAAAAAATATATAAAACGTGTATCTAGTTGTATACATAAAGGATAAAATCAGATTTTCACTTCACTATAGCGCACAAAATTACTAAACAATATTTTCAATTAGGGAACAAAATGCATCGGCGAACGAATACGAAACGAGCGTTAAACTCTCACAAGACATGCTCGAAGAAATTTGGTTGAAAATCATGACGGTGTGACTTGGCCATTTAAAGTAGACCAAGTACGTCCAAGGAAGAAAGGTGTAGCCACCAATAACGAAGAACAGAATGATTGGCAAATGAACAACATTGCTTGAGTTCAGATTCATTACTAAATGAATGCACCGCATGGAAATAACTAAACAATAAATGTAGCTATACGCGGCAAAAATATTAAAAATCAGTTTCCTCCAACGACATTTCTGTATTTTAATTTTATACGTTTCCCTATTCCTTGGTTTAGACTGGTTGTCATCTTCTGGGTAAATAACTATAGGAGATTGAAGAAGTCTTGATATCCAAATCACCGCGCGGATGTTATTATAGTTTTCTTGTCTCGTTAGCATTTTGTCTTGTGGTTAAATTTTCCCTCTTAGATTGCGAGTCGGAATATGGATTATTTCTACGATCGCCCAACGCAGCCGCTAGTAAAAAGAGACGTGTAAATCGCAACTAAAATAAATTATTTCCGTACACATTCAATGGTTACACACATTTAGAAAATGAGGTACATTTGCATTCGTTTACATAAATCGATTTGTGTAAAAATGTTATTTACGCTTTTATCCTAGCTGTTTCTCTTTAGCCATTAAAGCTTCACGGTGATATTGAAAAATGTTTATGCACATACCCGGTTTCAATAACCTTTTGCAACGATTTAGGTGCCGGAGAGCTACAGGCTTTTTACTGGATGTAGGTACATATTAGCTATATATAACTAATATGGTATTCTTTACTCTAGTTGCCAGCAATACCAACTTTAGATAAAACTTTATTATAATTATAAATTAAAATTTATTAAAATATTTTAAACAAAATCAGATTTTGTAAATTAACTACGATACAAATTGTTCGATATTCTATTTCAAATCTTATGATGATTACGACTGCTCTGAAGACGAACACAGGTTGTATTGAAAAGCTCCGCAAACGGTAATGTTATTAAAGTAATAAAATCTACCACGTAACCGTAAAATTGAACACACTACTAATACATATAAAATTAATTTAATAGAGAATATATATTTTAATTTAATAATTTTAGTCAACTAATTCGGTTAATTCACATATCTTATTTACCAACGTTATTGTATGTAACTGTTTTTTTCTTTTTTTTTCTATAATTTTTTTATTCTTTTTATATATTTGTTTTCGATATTATGTGTTTATTTATTAATTCACAATATTTTCACTATTTCATTAATTTGAGTTTCGTCTTTTGTGTGTCCTTTAGTTGTACGGTAATACAAGTGTTTATTATTAGATAAAAAAATATAGTCGTTATTTAGTGATGCTGAATAAGCTTCAATTGTAATTATACGCAGCAGATCGGGAGCTGTATGCTTGAGAAGTTGAATGAATTTGCTGAAGCTTCCCATAAAATCCTTTTGGCTTCACATTCCCAAAGTAGTGCGGAATTTGTTTAGGACTAATCATGCCGTAAAACAAGAAAATCTGTCTACTAAAATCATCAATATTTAAAGCATATTAATTTTAATTTCCCCTTTACCCATAACCTGACTAACATAATCTGATATAGACTTGTTTACAAGTGTGTTGACAGTACTTACTTTAATAGGGGAATCGGTTACTTAGCCAGCTGCAGTGTAGGTGAAAGTTAATTTTGCGAAATAAATTGGTGGACACCAGCATCGTAGAGTTTAAAAACATTTCCAGCCCCTCATTCCACGAGCAAAAAATTGCATTATCTAGCTGAATATTTCCAGGCGTTAGCAAAACGAAAGCCTAAATCACTATTAAATTCAAAAAGTACTATTCATTTATGTATTTCAAGTGTCATGGCACAAGTTAGAAAATAACGTCTCAGACAATACGACAGAGCAAAATTTTAATATTCCTTCCATTCCTTTCCATTTTTTCATACAATAAGCAATAATTTTGGTGTACATATCGCACCATTAGTACAAAATCATTATATCATTTGATAACACATATTTCTCGAAAAAGTGTAGGCATATTTAGTAAATCTGTACAATTTTTGAAATAGGGATTGGTTAAGCCGACTATTTTCAGTATTTAATAGTATGCAATCCAGAAGCATAATTATAGTAGTGATAAGTAGAACTTTCGGTTCTCAACGTTTTTTATGCTAGATAATTCTCTGCTGATTTCCTGCAGTTCATGTATAACTATAGGTTTTTCAATGTTATATAGCAATAAAATTATAATTGAATACACTGAAGAGTGCCAGAAAATAATGTCCTCCCCAGGTAGTGTTAGTTGATGGCCCAAAGCCTGTTTTTTTTAATTTTTTGGCAAATGCTTATAATTTATTTCCAGTACAGATCAAACACAAATGTTAAATGTCTCATTAATTAGCAGCAAAAAATCAGGAACATGTTCTGTAAGACGTTTAATGTTTCTTGCACAAATACCAAACAACACAAGTATTCACAGCAAATTTTACTACACCAGCCTAACGTTTTATATATCCACTTTCTAAAACAAGTTTTATATTTAGGGAGGAGACACATGTACTTTAATAACAGTAATATGCTGAAATGATTGCTGCAGAAAATATGAGTCCAGAGTTTCATAAAAATAGTTTATATGTAGCACATATGTCTTGTATATACTTTTTAGATATATTTTATTATGAATGTGTGGCAAAGTTGATCCAATGCATACAACCATTACATTACGTGATAATAAATTGATAAAATTCTTTGTAATGAACGGTAATACAGTTAAACATAAAAATATAAAGCTATAGCTTGCATACAACAATGCAAAAATAGCATTATAGTTTGTTATTCTTGCATTATGTGACTACAGAAGCCACACGGTTCACAAATTTTTTGTTTATACAATCGCGTCTTTTGTTTCTTCTATTTCATGCGTCTTTATTGTGTGACTAGCGAAAAGAAGCCGACGTATACATTTTTGCAATACATCACACATTCTTTCGTAGTTATATCAAGTGTTTTTTTCTCGTGTGAATAATGATGTTCGAGAAAGATCAACTACAACCGTGTATTCTCAAAGTGAGTTTAAGTGCTTAAATTTCTATAAACAAATAAAAACTAACAATACGCGCATATTTAACAATCGAAATTTTATTTAAGGAAATGTTTTAAACACCTAAATCTCAATTGTTTTAACGAGATTGACGTTATCACTTTGTGTACACCAGATTACAAAAGTATACCCCTTTTCAAAGTTGCAGCGCAGACATCCTAAATATTCCATTTTCACGGTATACATTGCTATAACATACTGGTTGCGCTTCCGATGAGGCCGCTTCCCCGTCAACTCAGCTGGCAACGCTGCATATGCTACTTTCGGGAGATCAAGTCAGGACAGAAGTGTTACTTGCACCTTACTGCGTGTCTCACCTCCCCTGCCGCCAAGACCACCCATGGCTACATTTATAAGCCCTCAGAGTTTTCTCGTCTGATATGCACCGCAAGTTCCGCCCATATAATGCCTTTATTCTGTAGATTCTTCCATGTAGGGCTATACCACACATATCCAACATGCTGATTTTTATGAAACTTATTACGTTATCGACAGTTTTATTTACTGATTTGAATCCGATTATCTTTATTGCTTACAATTCTCAATAAAACATTCCAACATCCCACTTGCTACTATTTACTACCATATTTACATATTCACTTTGTTCAAGTTCATTACTTTTACACACGTGGATACATTTGCATACGTAACAACAACGTCAGTACATTATATGTAACAGTTGTGTCAGATTACTACTATATATTTATTCATACCTACAAATTCAACCTATTTTGACCAGAGGATGAAATCCACTATTATTATCTTTTTATTTTTCTGCATTTTTGGCATTCTCTCTACTTTCCTGGCTTTTTCTTGAAACTGTTACTGGCGCGTATCCGACACGAAACTATCGTCTATATTGCTTTTCATTATTATAATGCTTAACAAACACTTGTTATAATTTGAAATCCGTTTATGTTCGCAGTATTGCTAATTTAATAAATAACGATTTAACCCTTTTGCCTATAATTATTATAGGCAAAAAAGGTTAAATCTGTATTTATTGCCGAATTTCTAAACCTCTACAATGAGGAGGAAATTCTAGATTTATTACTTATTATTATGGCAAAATTTGACAGCTATAAAGAAGTGCTCTTATAAGAGTTAACAATTACGTATAAATTATATCCCGGTGCACAAAAATTGCGCCCGTTATATGGAAACTGTCCTTATGAAGAAGCCCGTTATAGACACCTTTCGTTGCATAAGTATGTTTTTAATTCTGGTTTACGTGGTAATAACAAGCAGTATTATTGAATAGAAATAACTCAACGAATGGATTTCGGAACATAATATATTATATTTTGGAAAAAATTTATGCTATGAAATAATGTGACCAAATGCCTAATTTTATAGTATATAGATTAACCACTATTTGAGCCCTAAATCTAGTGAAATATTACTGTCAACTGTCTACTATTTTCCCCAAAAATTTACTATAGCCTGCTTTACACTTCTACTGAATCTAGTATTATCTAAGCAAAATTGAAACTAATTTTTTCAAGCTTTGAATAATATCGCAAATTCGTGTTTGGGCTTTATTTCAGTATGATTTTTTATAAGAATTGATATGAATACTGTTCAGTCTTATACAAACAAATGTGAACAAAATTGTAAGTAAGCTATTTTGTTAGCTAAAACCTGTCCAGTTTATATAAGATCCAGTTTCTTGTAATTGTAGCCTGATTTCTTAATTTGTGCCACAAGTGGCATAAACCTTTTTTGCCATGTCAATTTATGCCACATTCATGCCATTTATGTCATGCCACATTTATGCCACCACTGCAACCCTGCAACGTAGCTAGTTAATTTTGATATAGCACTTGTTGACAGGGTACTGTAGGGACCGTAAAAATCAGATTTTATGATTTTTAAAACGGAGCAGCCTCCACCATTGTGAGATCTTCAGTAATTATAAACTAAGGTTTAGACTTGGAGTCTAAACTGACTATAGGTGAACCTGTGTGAGCAGTAATGAGTACAGAATAATATGAGTAATAAACCAAATGGGTAAACGTGAGACTGAGTAAAGTACTGCAACGATGATGGTTTAGAGTATTTATTCTGACGATTTGAACCTTGGAAGGCCCACACAAGACTGACAACTCCAGGTGAGGAATCCAAGCTTCCTCACTCGGGAGATTACATAATAGTTTACATAAACGAGGATTAGCTGTAGGCTAATCCTCACATTCCTGCATCAGGGACCAATACATTATACGTTTTTGTTTAGCTTATCGTATTTTGCTGTAAATAACTAATAATAAATAGACGGTCAATTCCGTGTCATTTGAAAAAAACATATTCGATCACAAATACAGTTATCAACGTTCTTATGTTTATGAGGTTATAATCTGACTTAAATAATTTTAAATTAAAATGATTTTGAGCTACCTATTTAGTCTCTAAATACTTATCTTAATTTGTTCAATTACAAAAAATTAGGGTATTGCTATTGATTGATGAAAAAGTCTGGGTTTATGCTCCGATACAGTACAAAGCACGAAAGCCATTGGATGAGCTGGTAATCGTCTTATCTCTTTATTCAGATTATTAGAATTTACATATTATGTATGCTCATCTCCCTCTCAGTGCCAAGGTTGAAATATCGGAAAATTTTGAAATCCGATCGAATCAAAATTCTGCGTTTGCAATTTTTCGGATACTATCTGTAATTCCAATTCCGATTAATTCAATTTCTGGGATAAAATTCTGATACCAATTCCAATTCTCCAATATGTTCTCCATTTTGTGGGAAAACATGTTCCGAATTTTCAGCCTTGACAATAATATGAAATGCTGCTTGTATAATTTTTCAACAAAATTTTAAACTGCGAAAATTGAAAAACTGTGTTTGCCAAATTTGAACAGAAGAAATGGCGAAAAGTTTGTTTGCCTAGTTATTGCTTAAGTAACATCTCCGGGAACTTCACAATTATCAGTCAAACCCAAATTAACAATATCATATCCTAATTAAATTTTCTTGAAAAAGTTGGTGCAAAATTATTTTGACATTTCGAATTCTCCAGAAATTCAAAGGGATCATTGTATGTCAAAGCAGAAACTGGAGGTATTTTCATAAAACATTTCATGCTCCCAAGGGCACCCAAATCCAAAGTTTTTAATTTTGCGCGGCACTATATTGCAGTACATAACAATTATAGACAAGAATATCTCCTTTACAACCGTATCACCGATGCAATGACTCCATAGAAATAAAATCATGGCTTGATTTTCGTTGTATGTATAATTGTGAAAAAATATGATTTCTCACGGGTTTTTGAAATTTCAAAAGAGTCTTCTGATAATTTTGAGACGTTTTTCTTCAGCCAATCTTCATTGAAGAGTTCCTAATTATTTTCGTCAAAATCCCTAATATGATTTTCCAACTCTTCACCAATTTTCTTCATCCGCCTAAAACCAGTAGTAATCCATGAAAGATATAATAGTTTCTTTGGAGAGGAGTTTTCCCTCCAAAATCACAGCACAATATAATTCTATTTTTAAACAAATCCCAAAATTTTCGGATATTTAGCAGCCTGTCAATAATTAATACGATAATAATCCACCCGGTGCTCAGTTCTTGTATTCCGTATAGGACGCAATAGAAAGTTTTAATACCAGTGACAAAAGATTTAAATTATTGTTGCCGGGGAGGAGACGTAATTTTACTACAAGATAAAACAATGTAATGATCACCAATAAAATTAATAGAAGATCCGATGCTGTCGATGATGAGAAGACCGACAGTAATTTTGGCTGATGGAGCATCCTTTTTCTTTTTCAAAGTATCTTAAATCTTTTATTTTCTTGGTCTAATATTTTGTTGTTTTCTCAACTAATTTAGATTCTTTTCAGCTGTTGTAATGCGACATTTTTTCGAGATAAAATCATGTCATAAAAATAAAAAACATTAAATTGTTTAAATAATTCAAAATCTACTATAATTGACATATTTATTGGCCTTTATTTTCACAAGAAAAACCTCTGATGTGCATTTATATACGCAGTAAAATACGTCAAAGTTTCTTTCTCATGACGCGGAATTTATTTTTATCGTCAGAATAAAAATAACTTTCAAGTTTGTTAAATTATTATAGCTAGTGTGGAAATTTTCAGATAATTATTCAGATGAAATTATATTTTTTTTTTGAGTTTTCGCGTTTCTAGACTATTTTGCAGCCCTTATATAATGTATTATGTCTACATGTGCAATTATTCATTGCATGAGTTCCTTTTTTATACATGCATGATGCGTTTTTAAGGCATTTCAATGCAGTTTAAATGCGGAATCGGAGTAAACCCATTTAACAGAAATATGATGGCAAAGCTAATTTTTCATTTGAATAAATGAGGTTAACCAACCTCTCATGACGAGTAACGAAAAGAAAATCAGTAGAGATAAAACCGTCAAACCGTATATTGCCGACAGGGTTTGAACAAAGTTTGATGATGCACGCAAAACATCATAGCCTGAACTTCGATTCTGCCATTTGTACAGATCGAAGTTACTCCCCTGTAAGGAATCGAGCCGGTTTTCCACCCAATTAAATAATTCGTTTTCGAACAATCTTCTGAAAAAGCTCAAAATATTCATATCATTGTACCACATGGTTGTCCAAATACCATTTTGATGTCCAGCAAGTGCTTCGTGGCTAATTACAAACGGTTGTTGCTTGATTGTTTGAGTACGCCGAGCTGGTATTTGAAATTGTTTTAATTTGTTTTCAAAATTAAGTAAAGCCACTCGGTCGCAAGTTGAAACATCATCTTCAACTGTAGAATTCATGAACGGATTTGCAACAACTAACTTTGAAAAAGTGTGATTATACTGGTTCAGTACAACTGTATCATTATAAGCGTCAGATATTTTAAATAGATATAATGCATTGCGCATTGAATCAAGAACGCCAAACAGGTTTGTCCAACGCAATACATCATTTGCTTGGAACTCTGCTATAGGAATTCTATTGAGACGTTCCTCCGAAAGTTCTCTGAAAGAGTTCAAAGAAGCGACAGCCATTGTACGTAATCGATGATGTATATGAGGCGGAATATAAACTAGTAATTGAATATCATTCAAGTCATTGAATGTACTCGGTCCATAATACAGTCTATTCGCTGTAAGATCCGCAGTAAAAATCCCCTTGTACGCATTGGTGAGCACCACCGACGCAACAAGCCACGAGAGTGCAATCATTTTAAATTTAAACAAGCCAGATGTGCATGGAATATCAATGGCTATATTATCTAGCAACGCCCTCACCGGTAGCACCATCAAATCAAAATTTGTAAGTTTGCTAAGCTTCGTAACGCATTTAAGGATAATCCAAGACAGTCCTATTGTTGCTCCAAGTGCAATCCAAGTGTTGTTTTGAAATGGTTTGCTATAGATTGTGTACGTCAGGTAATGGCGAACCCCTGTGCAAGTCAAATACTTGACGTAGTTTGTTTTGAAAGGGTAAAGTTTTTCGAAAAAGGCCCAGCGTCGTGTTGTTGAAGAACTACTAGGTACCACCCCTTATCAAGGACATACTCCCCGCCGACAACAAATTTTTCAAACGACTTGTTTGAGAAGTATTCGTAAACTATACTTATAACAATATCGTGTAGGACCACTGCCGATTTCCGCACGAAAATCCGTTTTGTTTTGCGTAATATCTTGTAGAATGCTTTTGATCCCGAGATGTGGACGCGTTGGAGGAAATTTGTAGAGATGTCGTGATTACGAAATAAGTATCCTGTATGTTGATCGATGAACTCACGAAACGATTGCCGATATGTACATGTAAACGCTCAAATCAAAATAGCTGACCCGGAATTTGAAACAATATGAGCATACGCTGTACCATTTGGATGCGGTCCAATAGGTAAAAGATTTTGACGTCTCCTTCAGTTTTGTCGCTTTAATGAGGACTACATGAAACCACGTTAAATCGTATTTTTCGTGATGTGCTATTTTTACTACTCTATTATAGACGTCTTTTGCTTTTCGCGTTAGGTTGGGCTGTAATGCACCGAGTGTGAAATAGGTCTTTGACTGCCGAGGGGGCAGTAACATGTATTGGTTCGACCACCCCCCTCGGATAACTGTTGTCACGGAAATTGAATTTGCTACAAATATAGCCTGACATTTTGAAACACTGTATTGTTTTTCAAGGACGTCCAAGAAATAAATCGATTTAAATGACCAGTTTGCTTGGAATCTCATTTTATTCAGATAGACGAATGGGGTAGTTAAAACGTTTACATTTTCAAAAATAAACCCGTTGCGTGTGCAACACTAAGAGACAATCCTGAAATGTGCGTTCCCATGGTACATGATCTTCAAATATAACGCGGGTAGAGGAACCTCTTACATTTGTAAGAACAGAGAATATTGCTACCGTAAAAATTGCTAAACTATTTGCCACAAAATATTTGTCCTGGATTAATTGGATCCAGTAAAAAAGCGATGCCAGACAAAGACGACGAAATAATTACTTTCGGCATGTTTAATCGAAATATATGTACACTATCATTTTAATTCGGTACGTTCAGGTACTTTCTACGCCACTTCTACAGTCCATTCCAAGCAAAAGTAAATCAGCAGAGATAAAACCATCCAACCGTATATTGCTGACAGGGTTTGAATAAAGTTTGATGATGTACGTAAAACATCATAACTTAAAGTCCGATTTTGCCACCTGTCCAGATCATATTTACTCCCCTGCAACGAATCCAGCCTGTTTTCCACCCAATTGTATAATCCGTTTTCAAATAATCTTCTCAAGAAGCTCAAAACATTCATATCATTATACCGGAAGTTTGTAAGAATGCCTTTTTGATTTCCAGCAATTGTGTTATGGCTGATAACAAACGGCCGTTGTTGGATTGTTTGAGTCCGCCAAGCCGGCACTTGAAACTGATTTAGTTTGTTTTCAAAATCAAGTAAAGCCACTCGGTCGCATTTTGAAACTTCATCTTCAACTGTAAAATTTCTAAACGGATTGGCTATGACTATCTTTGAAAAAATCGTCTTGTACTTGTCCAACACAGCTCTACCAATGTCGCTATCTGCGACATCGCTAATTCGATGAACAGCATCGTGCATATAGCTAAGAGTGAGCCCTACGTTTGTAAAACTAAATGTATTTTTGAAAGCTTCCCTTGAAGACAAAGGAATTCTATATCGACCATCCTCCATCATTGCTCCAAACGCACTCATGTGACTAGCTGAATAACGTACTACACGCTTTATACGCCTGGGAAAGTACACTAATAGTTGAATATCATTCAAGTCGTCGATTGTGCTAGGTCCATTAAACGGTCGACTTGCTGTAAGATCCGCCGTAAAAATCCCTTTGTACGCATTGGTGAGCACCACTGAAGCAACAAGCCAAGAGGATGCAATCAGTTTGAATTTAAACGAATCAGATGTGCAGGGAATATCAATGTCTATATTATCTAACAGCGCCCTTACAGGCAGCACTAGCATATCGAAATCTGTAAGTGTGCTCAGTTTTGTAACGCATTTGAGGATAATCCAAGACAACATGATTGTAATTCCGAGTGCTATCCAAATGTTGTTTTGAAATGGTTGGCTATAGATTTTATAGGTCAGGTAATGTTTGAC
>JAQGAK010004168.1:0-12867 GCA_034696945.1 Lipothrix lubbocki
GCCGGGTCGGTTACGGGTAAAATTCAATGGGTTTTGGGCGGATTTGGGTAAAAAATTAGTCACGGGTCTATGCTCTACAACGAATAGCAACGCTTTTCCTTGGTACGCTGCAATCTTCCGAAAGGATCCGAAATCCCATGCGATGGAATTTATTTGCGGCGGCTCCCTGGTTGAGCCGACAATCATTATTACCGCCGCCCACTGCGTCGTCTCAAAGACCGGCGAGGTTCAAGTTCCGGAAGTCTTCCAAGTCGTCCTCGCTCCGACCACGACATTGTTTGATGAGAATCAGCAGGACTCATTCTCCCAAATTATTGAAGTAATGAAACGATGATACAATAATATTTTCCGTAAAAATTATTCTTGCTTAATTTGTCACCTTTATTTTGCTATGATAACTGAAATAACTGAATGGTTATATTTTAGGTACAAAGCATTCACACCCCAACTTCATTTACCATTCAAAATCTTCAGTCCGATATCGCATTGCTCGAGCTCAAGCAAAAGGTTATTTACAACGATTTTGTCGCTCCGGTTTGCTACCTCCCGCCTTTTTATAATGATTATCCGACGCCGGGGGTGATTGGCAAGGTTTGATAAGTTCAAACTATTTTATTTTCATTAATTTTTATATTAGATTTTGTATATTTTTTTTTCAAATTTTGTATTCATTTTTGTATCGAATTTTGTATCGAATTTTGTATCGAATTTTGTATCGAATTTTGTATCGAATTTTTTATCAATTTTTGTATCAATTTTTGTATCAATTTTTGAATCAATTTTTGTATCCAATTTTTTAATAAAGACGGTTTTTGCCTGAGAGACAGAATCTGTTTAAAGTTTGCAAATTTCAAGTGAGTACTTTGCAATTTTGAAGCAAATCCCGGCCAGACGTTTACCTGTAGCACCAGAGAAAATCGAAGAAATCAATGTGAAAGGTGCTCTGGGCAAGAGTAATCCATATTGCATCCGTAGCGGTGAGACATAAACTAAACAAGAACACACATCTTCATATGTTTGCCCGCGGGGGATTTGGGCGTCGGGATGGAGAAACCAGAGGAATAAGACGGAGGGACGGGGAAATAAAAATGAGAAAAATAAATAAACCGTTCAATGTTCTTATGCTTCGCCTACATATGTATTCGGTTTCATATTTCTTATTTCCCAGGATTACTCCGACCGTTATTGCCATTATGTGAGTGCAAGTGTGTGGATGCGCTTCGATGCATCGAGGAGAGAGGCGAAGACGGGAAGGAAAGAGAAAGTAGAGCATCGAGATAAAAGAGAAAGTGGGGTAATAAAGAATAAGCAAAGGGGAGATAAAGGGCGATAAGGAAAAGTGGAATGTATAGACGTTCTTGCATGTTAAGACTAAGAAATAGGAAACCGAATACTCTTGAGCGATAAGGAAAATACATGTTTATAGATAAATAAATAAAGAAAATGCAGAAAGGCTGCATGATACACAAAGAGAAAACGAGGGAAAATATGACGAGACGATGCAAAAGTTCAAAGTTTGATGCAAAATCTAGGAAAACAATACATATCCAATTACACAATTCCCGGCGGAAATTGCGAAACGATGAGGAAATGATCTATCCGATGCAGAAAAAGAGAACAAAATTACAAACCATAAAACGATGCAAAAACTATAACGTATAAGCTGATATTTAGTACAACGATGCAGAAATGCAATAAATCGATTCAGAAATTACACAGAACGATGCACAAATAGAATAAAAGCATAAAAACATTAAAACAAATGATTCAGAAAATACACAGTTCAAAGAAGAAAATACAGACAAAATTAATAAAAATGATGGTAAAATTAAACAAAACTATTCAGAAACTCTGAAAACCTGGTTAAAGCGATGCAAAACTTAACCAAATTGATGCAATTCTTTGCAAAATCGATGCAAACCTAGCAAAATCGTTTCAAAACGGAATCAGACCGTTCTAAAACTTGACCAAATCGATAAAAAACTTCATTGAATCGATGCAAAACTTGACAAAATTGATGCAAAACTCGACAAAGTCGATGCATAACCTGACCAATCGGATGCGTGACAAATTCGATGCCAAGCGTTACAAAATCGATGCAAAACGTTACAAAATCGATCCAAAACTTTACGAAATTGATGCAAAACCTTACAAAATCGGTGTAAAAAGTTACGAAATCGATGTAAAACGTTACGAAATCGATGCAAAACTTTACGAAATTGATGCAAAACTTTACGAAATCGATGCAAAACTTTACAAAATCGATGCAAAACTTAACGAAATCGATGCAAAACCTTACAAAATCGGTGTGAAACGTTACCAAATCGGTATAAAACGTTACAAAATCGATGCAAAACTACACCAAGTTGATGCAAAAGTCACCAAACCGATGCAGAAATTCTAAAACCCGTCATAAAAACCCTGCACATCGGTGCAACAAATTTCTAACGGCGCAGAAATGTACAAAATTATACGAAACGATCCATGAAGAAAATTGCTAAATGATGCACAAATTCACTAACCGTTGCACAATTCTCCAAAATATGCAAAATCCACAACGACTTTCACAATTTTACTAAACGATGCACAAATAACGTTAAAGTTGTGCCAAAATTTACGAAAAAACCTATAAAAAAGTACGCAAATAAACGCTACGATATGCACAAATTTAGAATTGTCAGTAGAATTCCAAAAAAAACTGCAGTACCGATGCAAAACCTAACAGCTAACGATGCACAACAACCCAACACTTCAAAACTCCTTGAAATTTCCTACGTCTCAACCCGAGGAATTTCGAGAGTAGCGCAAGGAACGTTGAGTGGCTTGAGCCAGAAGAAAAAAAAAATAAAATAAAATAGGTGAACAAGTGTGTAAATTTCTCACCCACTTCAGTCAGCTTTAATAAGGGAAAGTAAGAGAGACGAGGAGGATCTTTCGCGGAGTGCCGTGGAAAATGTTGCTCTTGAGGAAAGGGAAAGGAAGATCTCCGGAGTGGATGCTCCGCATGATGAAGATAGAGAGGGAAAAGGGAAAACGGAGTAAATTTGGACATTTCTGGTGGTTTTATGATTATCTGCAGAGAGAAGAAAAGTAAAGGAAAGTGAAGGAGAAAGTGAGAGAGAGAACGAATTTTCTCCAGCCGCCACCAGAAGAAGGAAAAAGCGAAGAAGAAGACGAAGAACAAGTCCCTTCTCCATTCTTTCGCCATTCAGAATACAAATGAAGATCGTATCGAACGCTCTATGTACGATTATCTCTATACTACAATTCCTCCTCTATATAAGAACATTCGCATTACTTTCACTTTCCTCTTCGCACTTTCCCCACTATGAAATTCCCCCGAATCCAAAGCCGGATTTTATTTCCTTATAGCCTTATCCTTACTGGTGATTTCCTGATTAGAATACCCAGCACATAGTTTTCTCTGCCTCTTTTACCGTAAGATTTCTCCGCGTATATAGATTACACGATTATTCCCCAGGCCTTTTATTCGCAATAATAATTATTAGTATTATTATTATTATTGCACGCTCACTTTCACTTCGCGGAATCCTTTCTTTCCTTCAGCAAAATCCTGAAATGCTTTTCAATATATGCGAATCCATGCAAACTCAATACAAGAAATAGGTCCGCTTGTTGTAAGGCTATGGGGAAAAGCATTTTCCCCTGATTGCTCACCATTAGTCCACCGGGTGGAAGAAATAGTTTGAGCTGTTATTCAAGATTACAAGTTCATTTTTGCAATCCACTTTTTTTTATTTTCTCTATATATTTGTACAGGGAAATATTTTCTTTGTAAATTAAATATGGCACTTTTAGTAGTTTGGAATATTTACAGCGTGAATTTATAAAATATATTTAGCTTAATGTTTTTGGCTGTACATGATTTGAGATAACAATTTTACAGTGAGAATTTTTAAGAACTTCGAAGCCAAATTTTGTTTAAATCAAAACTTTATAGATCAAATTTTTTTTAAATCGAAATTTTAGAGCCAAAATTTTTACTTGAAATTTTGGTGGCAATACTTGAAGGTGCATGTTAACACCAAATTTGTATAAATTGTTTTAAATGTTGCCTAAAATTTTCTAAATGATTTGAAATTGTAAGGGTAAATTTTTATAATACTAAATAATTTAGCGCTAAACTTTCAAGACTAATAAAAATATTAACACAAATTTTTGAAATTTGTGCTAAAATTTTTTAAATTACTGAACATTTTAGCAATAAATTTTTAAAAATTCAAAACAAATTGAGCAGCAAATGTTTTAAAATATTGAAAATTTTAGCGCCAATTTTTTTAAAATACTAAACATTTTAGCACCAAACATTTAGAGTACTAAAATTTTAGCGGCAAATTATTTGAAATACTAGACATTTTAGCGCCAAATCAATTAAAATACTGAAAATTTCTAACGACAAATTATTTAAAATACAAAAACTTTTAGCGCCCAATTATTTGAAATACTAAAAAATTAAGCGCCAATTTTTTTTAAATAACAAACATTTTAACGCCAAATTTAAAAAGTTACTTTTGCGCGAAATTTTAAAAATAATTTAAAAAATTTTAGCCTCCAAAGGTAAATGCCAAATATGAGAACATTTTCAGTTTGACAATTTGCCGCCAACTTTTAAATCTTGCAGATTTTCAAGAAAGTTTCAGAATATTGACAATTCAAACAGGTTTGTAATAATAATTTTAAAATTTGATGCTACAATTTCAATAATTTCAAATTTTAAATGCTCATTAAAACGTTAAAATACGAGCTGCAAAATTTTTAAATTACTTTAAATCTTAGTGGCCAAAACGTTTGATAATTTGTAAATAATCTAAAACGTTTTCCAAAAACTCGAAAAATTAAAACGAAGATAAAATTTTCAAGAAATTTACAGATTAAATCCTGAAAATTTAAAGCCGAATATTAGGCAAATGAGCCGCTCAACGGCTGACGCTAATGGTGGGAAATAACCATAAAGCTACAGGACGACGGAGCGTTAAAAAGAGCAGAGGCTGCCATATTGCGTCGTTTTTGCTGTGGGTTAAAAGGGCTCAAGGAAAATTGTGTTTTGTCACAAAGGCGTTGGGAAAATTGTCGGAGATGGAAAGAAATTGCAATGCCAATAGATGATCAAATGGAGATTAGCGGGGTGTTTGGGGGAAGGAAAGTACACAAAAAAGTGTAACCGCGTAAACAAACATTTCGTCTTCTTTTTCTTCTTCTTTGTCCCTCCTCCTCCTCTTTCGCCACAAAATCCCTTCACAACCTCCCGCCACACCATGAAAAATAAGAGGCGCCAATATATTCGATTTTAAATAGAGAATAAGGTTTCCCTTTTATATTCTCCCGCCTCCTATTTATTTTTACACTCTTTGAATTTCCTCCTCCGCCGCTTGACAAAATACCGATAATCGCCAGCTTTATTATCTCCGCCGCAAATCCACTCCTCCGTTTTCCAACCAGCTCACAATTTCTTCCTTTTTAAGGAGTTTGCATAAAGATTACGAAGGAAATTGGGGAGGATTTTGGAATTACGATAATAGTTTTTGGATTTTATGTGGAAGAGCAGCGCGGAGAAATATTTGGGAATTTGTGGAATTCAAAATGGCGGAGAGTCCCTTATTTAAATTTTAATGGAACAAAATAGATTTCTAAATAAAACCATATACATTTTCTAAACAAAACAATTAATTTGTCAAATTCTGAAAAATATTAAATAAAATGGTTGATTTTTTAAAATAGAAAATGAGTTTTTGTATGTAAAGAATTGATTTTTTGCATAATTATCAAAATGAGTTTTTAAAGGCAAAACCGTGATTAAGACACTGAAAAAATGAATTCTTCTGAAAATAAAAAATAAATTTATGTAATTATTGAGAAATTTGTGGTTACAAATATAAAAATGAAAACTATTATTTCAAAATATAAATATTATGGGATGGAATTTTTTTACGCTTTAATCATAATTGTTGTAACCCATTGTGTCTCGACTTTATTTGCAATAATAAGTTCCAATAATTGTGGATGTTCTATTGTTGTTCGCACTCCTATAAACCACAACCAATTAAGCCCATTTACGGGCATTTATGTAGTGTATATTTAAATGTTAAATGGCTCTAAAGCTATTTTTTATTTTTTAATCTCAATATATGAGGAATTTACACCGGACGCTCGCTATAAGAGATCTCCATATAAGAGGACCCTCGCTGTGGGAGATCATGTGAGCCCACGTGTCATACACGGTACCAACTATGACTCTCTTAAGGTAGCCAGGAATTTTCAGATTTATATGAATGGTGTATTGTTAGGTTGTTATTGATGTGTTAATGGAGTTCTACAAGTTTCAGTTCTATACACTGGACTCTCGCCATAAGAGATCTCCATATAAGAGAACTCTCTCTGTAAGAGATCCTTTAGGCCCACAAATCATACATACATAGTTATATGCATACTAGCTCTCTCTATAAGAGAATTTTTATATAAAAGACTGATTTTGGTGATTTATAGCGTTCTCTTGTAGCCAGAGTTCAGTGTATAGGGTCTCAACAATAGGAATATTAACAACTTTCAATAAAAATTTATTATTCCACGTGTGTCGTTTTTGTTGAATTTGAAAAAATACTTCAAAACAGCCTTATTCCGGCTTATATGTATGCTATATGCACGTGTATAAAAATAAGGCAACAGAAGCGAATGTAATTTTTTTAAACCCTAGAAATCCTATTTTGAATCTTGAAAATACTCATTTCTCTTGACAATCTAATTCTCATAGTTTCCAAACACTCATAAGTTCAATTCAATTATAGTGGCGTCATGAATTTGAAGTAAGTCTATAGTGGTGCTACAGTATAAACAAGAGTTTTTAAATTTTTTTTAAATTCTCAAATAATTTCCTGTATCAAACAATACATAAGTTGGATTGGATATTCCAGTATCAAAATAAAGATATTGAAATGTCTAACTAAGCATTAAACTGTGTTTTAAAGCCGTCACGTTTAATTTTTTAAGGATGATCATGATCGTTTCGGTGGTCGCCGTGATCCTGGCTGCTGAACTCGGTGAGACCTATCATTACGACTACTTGGGCTACCTCGGTGTGGTAATTCGTAGATAATATTTTATTCAATTCAATGCTCATGTCTTTAATACCGTGTTATACCTATAGATCAGTATCTCCCACTTGTATCAATTTTCGTATCAAATTTTGTATCAATTTTTGTATCAATTTTTGTATCAATTTTTGTATCAATTTTTGTATCAATTTTTGTAATATTTTTTGTATTAATGTGTGCCTTAATTTGTGTATTAATTTGTGTATTATATTTTGTGTTAATTTTTGTAATAATTTTTGTATTTTCATTTAAATTGCTTGTATTTATTTTTGGTTTTTATTTTGTTGCACAGTCTCTATATGTCAAATACTGTTTGTTTCCCACATTGGAAGGAATTTAAGAAATAAACAGAATGGACCATACTTATTAAAAATGAAAGGGAAGGATTTCATGGCCTTCTAATACCTTCAAAGCCAATAACGTAAACGTTTTATTAAAAAGGTTAAGGAAAACCGGGGACGACACAGATGCGGCGGGGCTTAAAAAATGCAAGGTAAGTTTGGGAGGGGGCCGAGGAATAATTTAAGACCGAAGTGTATTGCATGTGTTTCCGTATACTCTCATGCTGTGCCATTTTGCTGTTCCTTTATCTTCCGGAGCCATAAGACAATATCTCCCTTGAGGGATCATCCTTGTTGTATGTATCCCAGCTATTGATTTTCTCCTTTGTTGTTGTCACCATCTCCCTCGATAAACCCACAGTCATACACACACACATCCAACACACTTACACACACTCACATAGTAGAGCAATCCCTAAAAAAAACGTTGACTACTATACACAAAGGCCCTCATCCCATTTACCATTCCTCCGAAAAAAAAATCGTTCACTTGGAGACACAAAATCCTTAAAGTCAATTACCCGTGCAGCTTACCTCCTCTGTTGTGCTCGAATACACCCCCGGTAAAACTTAAAGCTATATTTTGGGTGAAAAATCTAGACAGTCGAAACCCCCCTTGAACCTCCAAAACGAACGTTCCGTTGACATTTCCCCATGTTTTCTCAAGGTATATTTTCTAAACAACCTTTGAAAAAGGTGCTTATATATAAGTAATAACAAAGTTACGTGTAAGCCGATTGGAATCGAAAGGTCTTTATGCCGTCAGTTATGGAAACTTGTGTGGGTATGAATGGGGAAAATGGGAAAAGACATTTGTGAAAGTTAAAATAAGTTTAGGGTATAAATGCGGGGAGTAACAGTTGCTTAAAGTATGTGTGTGTTATATAGCCAGGCATCTTTCTTTTATTATTTATATTCCCTTTCTTCCATATATTTATATTATTTTCCTTCCTTATATAACTTTCCTCCCATATTTGTACTTTCCCCCGACTTTATATATTATGTATAGACTTCTATATTTCTTTAAATTACTTTCCTCCCTTTTGTTCTTTCTCATCAGCTGCTGAGTTCAATTCCGGGTATTCTTAATAATTCCTTCCATCACGTCCCCAGGATCTCCGAAGACTTATGAATGTGCAGTGGCCCGGAAAAGCTAGGAATATACTCGGAAATTTCCCGCACCAATGATTTCTCCCATTCCCATTTACCATTATTCTCTGTATCATTTCAGAAAGTACAGGTCTTCCCTTTTTTAATTTAAGGAGACTTAAGTTGCCATAGTTACCATTTCATAATTATTTCACAAATTCAGAATTAATCATCCGGCATAGACACATTTGTATGGAATGAGCAAAAGGTGCTTAAATAATGTTTCATAATAGTTTAATCATTTTGTATGTGTTTTTCAAAATATACAGTATTTAATGCTTTACGGAAAGGTCTCATTAAAATAATATCTTGGTTGAAAAGGCAATTATAACTACCTCCATAGTACAGCTAAAATGCACTAAGACTGGTTACAGCTCCTGAGTATTATTTTTGAAGTTTGAATTGCAAAAGTGACTATCCCGTTTATTTACCATTGCGATTGCACATAAGCGATAGAAACTACTGGAATATTTCCCCTTTCTACATCATGCATGACTTATTAGCAGGAGTTTCCATAGCAACAGCGGATTTTGCTTGACTTATAAGAGCTATACTGATGATGACAATGTAAAAAATAGGCCATGCTTTTAAACGACATAGTCAATTTTGCATTTCAATATTTGGGAAATATCTTGTAATCGTAGTCATTCTTTCTTTTTAGCCACTGTGTAGCTAGTTATGTTTGCTTTTACCAACTGTGGTGATACTGTTGATAGTTATATTTGCCTTGTGACTGATGATCTAAAGATTTAGGACCGGCTAGAATTTAGAGCGAAAATTCAAATGACACGAATATTCACAAAGGACAGGGACATAGGGGAAACTAGCAGTGGAGGGAAAACTACGAAGACGAAGAGCATTAAGCAAAAAAAATTATGAGTAATTTGTTTCCAGCGTCTGTAGGGTATAAACCATGTAGGTTTCTATGTATAGTAGTTTCAACTACGGAAGCGACTTGCACATCAAGGAGTTTAGTTAAGGTTAGGAGCTGTTTTAGCCCTTGTTCGCTCTACCGGGTGCACCTTTCCCTATGGATGTGCATATGTACCGACACTTATTATTATTTGCTCATCTACGGCTGAAGCACACAGTCATAGTATCAGAAGTTCAGAACGGCCGCATGAGGACGACCTCAACTTAATATTTCATTATGTCACCACACATATGGAAGTCTTCAAAAACACAGGGAAGGAGCCAAGGGGAGAGAGAGAGAGAGAGAGAGCCCGGCCAGGGAGAGAGAATGCAAGAGAGAAAAGAGGGAAAGCATGTAATCTCTTGTGACGGCCGCCGCCGCGTGTAATGTGGGTTTTAGGGAGAAGATTCTCAAGTAATTTTAGTAGCAGTTTCCATAGTGAATTGTTCCATAGAAACTTGTTGTAACAGCAGGTGTTCCTGACATGCAAAGCCTCTTTAGTACTCCAATAATCAAGTCTCCAACTGCCTCCTCCTTATATCCTCATCTATCCTTATTCTCCTCATTTCCCTTCATCTCTCCCAACACCTCGTCGTCCTCTCTCTCTCTCTCCTCAACCTTTTTCTTATCCCTCCGCTATATTTCCTGTAGTATAATCATAAAATAAAGCTGTACAAGCTCGTCTATGGTAGAACAAACGGCACAAAGATCTATATGGAGGAAATTCATATGTATGTACATATGAAGGAAATTCATGTATGTACAAATGGAGAAAATTCATGTATGTATATATGGAGGAAATTCATGTATGTACAAATGGAGGAAATTCCACTGGGCGAGAGAAAACTACAAGCCATTAGAAGGACATGAAATAAAATAAGTGAGTTGATCTTATAACCATTCACCTCGTCCGCGTTTCATGTTTCCACTTCAAGTCCATTTCCAAGTCATCTGCTTTGTACATATGTAGTGTGGTTGTTGTCGCTTCGTTTATGTATACAGGGAATGTAAATGCTGATTAAGGGACGGTGGGCTTCAAATCCAGGGCAGGAAATTTGCAATTTTAACTGAATTGCAGGACTTTCAACGCTCAAATTGCTTTCTGCTCCTTGTCCCGAACCTTCATTTCTATTCATTTAACGTTGAATTTCTCATGCCGAATTTCCCTTACAAATGCGCGTACTATTGGATGCACTTACATATTATTAATAATAATTTAGCTTTATATGTAGGTTTAAATTAATTCCGTTTGCATCTCACAATACTTTGAGTACACAAATCGGAAGTGGAAAAGCAAATATAACTATTTACACAGTTGCTGAAAGGTAAGAATGACTACACGGTTACAAGATATTTCACAAATATTCAAATGCAAAACAGACTATGTGATTTACAAGCTTGGCCGATTGTTTACATTGTCATCATCCGTATATAGCGCTTATACCGCAAGCAAAATCCGCTGTTGCTATGGAAACTCCCGCTAAGTCACACATGTTGTAGAAAGGGAAAATATTCCAGCAGTTTCTACCGCTTATGTGCGGTAAATAAACGGGATAGTCACTTTTGCAATTCAAACTTTAAAAATAATATTCGGACGCTGTAGTCATTCGTATTGCATTTTAGTTACTGTGGAGGTAGTTATATTTGCCTTTTCAACTATAAATTATACTCATGGTTATAAATGGACAGCTATTGATGGTATATTTCACTATCTTAATATACCACTCGTATGTTAGTTAAATCATCAGTAATAATTACGATAGAATAAAGTTTTAATATCTTCGACAAATGGCAGTAGTGAATTTTATTATTATTGCTATGGTGCTTTTTTGAAAAAAAAATTCAGGAGAATAGGCCAAATTTTTGAAGCTTTGAACAGCGTGGACTTTATAGCCGCCGTGCTTATTATTGTTTTTGTTTCTATAATTATATGCATTACTTTCAGGCTCTTAATGCAAGTTTTTAGTAAAATTGCCGTGTGCAAATGTTAGTGGCACAAATTAGATGCATAAACTTTTGGGCGAAATTATTCCAACAGAGAAAGAGAAAGAGAGAGAGAGTGAGTGAGATTAAGACAAAAACAAGAGAAATTACTGCTGCTCGGAATGAAGAACAACACACGGGGAAAGGAAAGAGGAATTGTTATGATTATGCATAGAGGTACATACTACTTGCATAATGATTTTATCGCCTTATATTCCCCTATAAAGGACATATACAAGTGCTCCTCTAGCATAACAAAAGAAATGTCTTTGAGCGTCATGTGCTAACGGATTACATAAAATTTGCAAAACTTTGTGCTATTACTTTGACACTGTTTTCCGAGTCGAAAGTGCTCTTTGTCTGCTCCTTGCTTCGTTGTCGTCGTCGTCGTTTTCGTGTGGAAAGGATAATAGTGGATTGCGTAAAACTTGGGAACAAAAATCAAGTGAATATGAGAGAGCGTAAAATGAGAAAGAGGAAATATACATATATAAATATGCATAGGTATATATGTACAATGTGTGTACATAAATGTACATATTGTGTTTATATAAGTATGTACATGCTATGCGTATATAGAAAGCACCTCCGTGCGTTTATATTTATATGTATACGTACATATACAAATGTATAAAAGCGGACGGAAGAGAGAAATAAGCCAAGTGTGAAGACAGAATATTTGCATTACGTACTATTCTCTCTGTATCTCCCATCGTTCTTCTTCTTTTGCTGATTGTTAGTCATTTCCAGGCCAAGTCTTATTTCCTCGTTTGCACAAAATATCTCTTTTCCCACCACCAAAGGAGTCGGATGTAGCAATAAGCACATGAGGAGAGTACGCCGGGACGACGACAGCAACAGAGTCGTGAACATAAAATGCAAATGGGTGTGCATTACTGCTTATAATAAAAAAGCGCACTTGCTATTTGCTCTCTTCCCTTTCGGCATAGTGGGTAATGCATTTTTGCATTAAGTGAAAAAATTGAGATTGCAGAAACAGATGCTGCCAAAGTACAAAAATAAAAACAAGCCATATTTTACAATTGTCAGGGTACGATTGACCAAAAATGTTTGCAATCCATTTCCTTTTTTGCGACCTTTCCAAAGAATAAACTTTATCGTGGGGGGAAGTGTCGGGTGTTTCAGTTTCAGTGTATTTGAAGTATTCTTGTTCTACATATCGTCGGCCAAACCTCAGGAGGTGCTATAATCGTTTCCACCTTATCTCTCGATGTACCAAAACGGGTTCTCGTTAATTCACTAATCTCGGAATGTACCAAAAATCATGCGTGAAACGGGATAGGAGTGATCACGTGACGCTCGCTTCCCGCGCTGTGCTTGATTTTGGCACATCGTCAGTTTAGAAATTTGA
>JAQGAK010004169.1:0-12865 GCA_034696945.1 Lipothrix lubbocki
AATCTCGGTCCAAAATAAAAAACTTCAAAAATTTGTATTTTCCCCTAAACCGAATTTGCAGGGGAACGATTGATACACAAACTACTCAACTCAATGATGGTGCTAAACGTGTTTCCACTCCATTTTACCAATTCCAGCCGTTTCACCATAATATGTTGCTCGTTAGTGTCACGGGTGAAAACCAGTACTTGTATTGACCTATACGTGACACTGTTTATATTTGTATTAATATAACGAATAAAGTGCTACTACTACTACTAACATTTTACGAATTGTATTAGTTTTGTCTCAACTGGATTAAAAATGAGCAAGTTATGGGCAGTCAAAATTTTGAATATGAGCCTCCGGTAATAAAACAGTATATTAAATTCCTTAATTATAAAATGTTTTTTAAAAGAGAAATAAAGTCATTATTTGTTTCTTTGGAGCATTAAGACCCAGATCGAAAAAAGGAAAAAGTTTTCCGCGTTGGCCTAATGCTAAAAGTGTTTTATGTCAAAATTCTGTAGCACGTAATGTTTAACACGTGCATGCAAAAATGACAATGTCACAGTCTTCTTTCCGGTAATCCTCAAAACTATAAACCCGAAAATAATAGCATTTTGGTTATCAAAAATTGTACCACAAAGCTTATCACCCCAATAATAAATTCTGGGGTGACGATGTCCCCATGTCACCCCGATGTTACGGGTTTTCTCAACGAGTATATCTATTTTATTGACAAATTTATTTGTTCTATTAATTTTCTCTAATCTAAAATATGGACACGATAAATGACATAAATTGAAGGAAGAAATATATGTCAAGTAAATAGTGATATGCAATTATGCCCTCAATATTATTATCCAATATTTGTTTTTTGTCCATATTTTAATCAGTGTGCCCAATTTAATAATATTTTGTAATGGTGTTGTTTAAACATATTAATATGTATCAATACTGTTTGTATATACATTGAATATGTATAATAATGTTTTTGAGGCGCGGCGGCCTAATCAAGTTAATCCGGCTATATTAGTATGCATGTTCATGTTTTACATATACTTTATATACATAATACGCGTCTTCAATGCGGCGGTGTTTAAATTGTTGTTAAAAAAAGTAATAATCGTCATTTTTGAGCCCGACAGACAAGAGCTGGGGGCAAAATAAAAATACAACCATGCAGGTAATTTTATGGCGTTTCGGGATTACTCCCTAGCAAAAGGTCTACGAGTTACAGTTTTTTCAGAAAAAAATAAAAAGGCATAAAAATTTTGAATTTTTACTCCAAACACGGGTCAACATTTTGAAAATGGTAAATTTGGTCTAAAATCTGTTTTTACGATTTAAGGACCTTTCGAATGACGTATTGGGGGTTCTTCTACGACTACATTTGCGGATTTTGGAAAATTAGGTGTTTTTATAGGAGGAGGTAAAAATGAATAGTCTTCGACTCTGGTAGAGACATTAAAATTTTTATTAAATATACTTGACATCAGAGTTAGATAACGCTTAATTAGGATATGACGTTATAATCATGATAAAATATACATACCATTACGATAATGAAAACAACATATAAGTCAGCGTTTTGCTTTAAACCTTACAATTGCCCTGACAATTGTAATGACACGTTCGCAGATTTCATGATGAAAACTGATGAAATAATATTTATAACAATAGGTCGACGGTTTTTAATACTACTTAATACTACGCTTTCAATGCGATTTTTAAAACGTTACAGTGAAAATAAAAAGTATGATCAAATAATGTTATTACCGTAACGGCAATGGATGCTACATTTACTAAAGGTAACGTTTATCTCAGCGAAACGAAAACGGGGACAAAAAACGGGAAATATTTAAAAATTGCGTTTAGCGAATAACGAAACGAAATAATGAAATTACCTAATTCTGCTTGACATATATTTCTTCTCTCAAATTATGACAGAACAATCACATATTTTCTTTACACATATGTTTAGAAATACATACAACAAAAATAGTATTTAATTTATGAATTAAATATACTAAAGTATACACAATTTTATACATCTATATTTGTTCAGTAATTTGTTAAACTAGTTCTTGTTTTAATATTATGTTGCCTTTCTATATCGGGGTCAGTCAAGTAGCTTTGTTTATGATGGCTATATGTCAATATATAATTGAGATAAATTTTATGATATATCACGATGCTATATGTAAGCATAAATTGCGCTTGGAGCTGTTTATTTCCTTCAGTTGATAAAGCTTTGTGCTTGATAGTTGCATTAAATTTAATTCTCCGCATATAATTTTTGAAAATTTACTTTCTTTGGTACATCTGGCATACAGATTAGTTTAAAACCAGCTGCAAGAAACTGACAAAATAATGGACCTTGCAATAAAGAAAGCAACTATGGCTATGAAGCTTTACAGCAATTCCGCCCTTAATATGGACAAGATCGATTTTTGCCATTTTGGGCCATCAAAATGTATCCTCCCAGGAATTTATGCTCAATGGGCTGAATTTATTAAAACTATGCCGGTAAGCAAGAACGACGTTTGGCTGATGTCATTTCCAAGAAGTGTTAAATTAAATTGCTAATAATACATGACATTTATGATTGATAAAACGTAGATATTAGTGTATATTTTACCAAATTATTAAATTTGTGCTTAATTATTTTTATAGGAACCACGTGGACACGAGAAATGGTGTGGTTGCTGTTAAACCAATTAAATTTTAGGAGGGCAAAAAGTCAAACTTTGGATGAACGATCACCCTTTTTTGAGTAAATTTACTAAAAACTGTCACGTGTTATAATCAATTAGTATATGTACAAATCAATAATTTGAATACAGAAAATGAAATTTGCCTCCAAACCCTTATTTAAACTTTGTATTAGGCGCAGCCTTTGGGATTCGCCTGTACCACCAGCAAGCGAAACATCCATGGAATATGTTGCAAAAATAGATTGCAGATCAGCCAGTTTAGTGATGTCACAACTCCCGTTAAGTTGTCTTCCAGAAGCATTACTAAGATCCAAAGCGAAAATAATATACGTTGAAAGAAATCCTAAGGATGTTTGTGGGTCGTATTATCACCAATCTGAACTATTTATGGTTTACCGAGGAAGTTTGGATGAATTTGCAAATGGGTTTCTAACTGATAATGGTAAAGAAATTTTGCATGCATCACATTAAGTAATAGTAGTGAGTATTGTTTTGCATTATGCACGGTTGTAAAGAGGTTAGTAACATTTGTGCAACACTTGTTAACAATGGTTGTAAATAGTTTATAATGCACCATATTGGGATCACGTCAAGGAATATTTGGCAGTTAGACACCACCCAAATATACTCTATCTGAAGTATGAGGACATGAATATGGTACACATCATTTGATTTATTTTTTGTACCTTTGTTGTAGTTTACATTTTGTATTGTTTCTCTGCAAGTATTAATAATTGTTTTACATGTCGCTGTTGATTAGTGTTGATTCTCAGTTACGATAAATACATTTTTTTAAATTTGATACAATTCGACGATGCACTTCTAATTTTTGAGATGGAAACGTAAAAAAACTATCCTGCACTTATTTAGGATATCACGGCTACAATTCAACGCGTTGCAGAAATTTTAGGCCAAACCTATACATCGGAAGACATGTCAAAGCTGCAGCACCATATCAGTTTTGACCAAATGCGGTCTAATCAAGCAACTAATAATGCCAAGTTTATAGTCGCTCTTCGCAGTAAGCTTGGTTTGGTTGAAGCGCCAGCAAAGAGTGAGTTCATTAGAAAAGGCATCGTTGGATCCTGGAAAAAAGAGATGTCCGAGAAAACTTCTCGCAAATTTGATGCTTGGATTGAGAAAAATCGTCCGATTTAAATATTTGCTATTGTATTCTTGTAATTGAAAGTCTGATTCTAATACCATGCTCACGACTTATAGAGCTAGTATGTATTTTCACGATGAACATTTCTAAAGTTATGCTTTGTTTAGGAACGTTATTAATCAAAACCAGGACATTCTTTAACATTCCATAAAAATAATTACGTGAATTATTTTTCATTGATGTAATAAAATAGCTATGGTAAATGTACATTTTTTAGCATAATCGTATCACTTCTTGTTTTACTCGCCAAGGAATTCTTTAAAATGTTCTTTCCCGTTGTGCGTTACCGTTTGAGGGTAAAACCTTTCTCATATCTCAAAAAGCAGAAAGGACAGTTATTTGTCAGTGGAAATGCAAAATGGCCCAGCAAACCAGGATCGTTGCATGACAGTTCAACCAACTTTTAGTTCCTTATGGTGTCAATATTGGACTAACACTGGACAGTCAGTTAGATCCTTTTATGCACTAAATTAATTTTTTTCAATGTCCATGTATTTAATGGGAGCACTAAATGCTTTCCGGGGATTTGCTGATTGGGACCACAAAACTCCGCTGATCTACATGACCATGGACTCAAATGAAAGGAAATTAAATTCTCTAGGTACAGCTTTCCGGGTTTCAAAACAATTTTCATTCCTTCCTATTAAAATGTGTGATTTAGTGTTTAGTGCTCAAAATCTAGGTTTTTCAATTCTGCAAGGTAAATTAGCGTACAAACACAGGTGAGACATTTTTTTTCGAATTCAGCACAAAACGTTACTCTAGAAGCAATGAGTTTCGAATTTTTATTTTTCATACCGTTTGTCACGCAAATTAAATAACCTTAAAAATGTGCAAAGAAGTATAAAAAAAAAACAAAAAAAGATTTCTACCCCTTCGGTTAATTTTTTTTGACTTTTTGCAACCGCTATGTACATACATAGTTTTAGTGCAAGCAAGCTTGAAAAGTAAAACAAATAATTTTATGCATTAGTCTGCATTAGCCTGACGATGAACTCAGTCGTAGTTCGAAAGCTCGTAAAATAAAAAATTGTTAATTTTTGTTATTAATTATCCACGTAAACCCTTTTAATCATGGAAAATATAATTTTATGCATTATAAAGTAGGACATATTGCTAGATTATTCACAAGGGCATTTCGGGTATAGTACGCAAAATCGGCATCAGCAAATTTTTGTTTTTTTTCGTTTGCATTCTTACTTGGTTTTTGATAAAATTATCGAATTCTCGGACAATGTCAACAATTTATTTTTTGAATAACTGCAAATTTTATGTTACAATGCTATTACCAACAACAAAACAAAACCGTTTTAGATTCTAAATTTCACCATTCTATATTATTATAAAATCTCAAATTGTGCTGATATCAGCTAAAAATAAAAGAGAGTGTCGCATGTTATTTTTATTGCAGTAATTGTAATTTTTGAAAATGAATGCCTTTGAAAAGCTTGCAAAAATTTTTTCCATTGTTTAGATGGTTTACGTGGATTGCAAAAATTTGCCTTTATTTTAAATTTATAATTTAAGCGAAATAATTACGTTGTTTCACAAAATGTCACATGCCTGAAGCTATTTGCATAAATTTGTATATCGTCGGCGAAGGATCTGAAAGTACCAAATGCTTGCGTCGCTAATGTATTAAAGTACCAAAAGCTTACGCTAATGTTTAAACATACCAAAAACTGAGGACTCCACCATTTCGTGGGTTAAGAGGCAAATTTGAACACATTGCTTTGGATAACCGATAACCGATTTAAATTTGATTCGGTTCCAATTCTTTTTTCTTTTGTCTTCAAAAACCCGGGAAAGCAAATCTTCCTTTGTTTGAAAACAAAAGGATACGTTTGCCTCTTAGCCCACGGTTTTTGCTATGTACTTTTTGTCTTTAGAATTTTCAGCCTTCCCCCGATGGTACTTGAAGACACTGGCAACTGGCAGGTCATGCAATTGGTACTCGCCGACGATATATACAAAATTTCGTTATAATTATGACACGTCCAAACGTATGCGCATGTGGTTTAGCATTCCGACTAGTAATGATCTATATAGAAAAGGAATAATTGTTTCGATGGGAAGTATTATTCAGTTGCCCGTCAATGCTTAAACTTGGAGTTCATTTATCTTTTACCTTAAGCTAAAATGTTATAGAACATTAAAGTATTTTTGTAAAATACTAAACGGTTTGATTAAAACGAAAACTAGATGGACAACATTGTAGTAGCTAAAAATAAAACAGTGATGTGTAAAATTCTTTAACTAATGTTGTCTTAATCGAATGTAAATGTAATAATTACAATATTTAATTATTCAAATAATATGGTAAATTAGTTCACCGGGGAAGTGATTTAATCAAAAGGTATTATAATTATAGTAAACAAAGTTTCATAACTGTACTTCTTCAGGTTCCGAAGTAGCATGAGAAAAAATTAATTAAACATTCGCTAAATTTTAAATGCAAAAATAACATTTTGTAAATATTTAATATTTTTCAAAAGGTGTTTTGTTTTCTTGTAAAAACCCGAATGTAAAATCATGTATGTACAAATGTTACAAATCATCTTCAATGCCAACTTTAGAAGTCGGGCCAGTATTCAAGAACGAACCTAGGATGTCTTTACTTTATCACTACAGGATCTTTTATCAACTAAAACTTGCATTCCCTTTTTAATCACAATGGCAATTATAATTACTGCCAAAATCGCGAAGATGCACAACGCTGCAAATGCCAAGAACCAAAAGTCTAATGAACGACGTTGCCACCACGTTTGGTGGAAACCAAGAGATTTCAAATGGGTAGTGTCATGACGAAGGACATATTCCGTCCACCATACCGCCGTGTCCACAGGTGACATGGGTTGATCTTGGAACCTTTCCGATATTTGACTGATAGCTTCGGCGTATCTAAAAGCAATACAAATTATTGTCAACTTGTATGTTTTATTTTTATAAACCTTTATTTTGTGTATCCCTTCATGTACTTTTTATTTTCTAAGATCTGCCGAATGGAATAAAAAAACGACCCCTTTGTAATATCTGCTAATTCCAATTTAATTCCAAATCCCAATTCCTGTGCGATTCGGGCGTTGTAGGGTTGATCGACAAATCCTGGTACCACCACCACAGGAACTTTATGAAAAATGGCCTGCTGGATGCTCATGATACCGCCATGTGTAACAAAACCTTTGCATTTTGGATGTGCTAAATTTTGAGCATTTCGTACATCATAATTTTAACTTCTGGTGACACCGGTTTATATGCATATGTAAAGAAATAAATATGTATTTATTTCAATACCCAGAACATCCTGCTGTGAAAACCAATGTTTTAGAAGAACGTTGTTAGGTGTACTGGCCGGGATGTCTCCCTCCCATTTCCAAAGGAACCGCGTGCTTGGAAATAACGCAACTGCGTCGAAAAGAGTTTGTTGAATTTCGCTTGGCAAACTGGAAACACGGACGACGGTTCCAAAACTGATAAAAACAAATTCATCCGCGTCGCAAACGAATTCTTCCAAGTCCTAACAATTATTTTTTAAGTAATCTTTTACAGCTGAAAAATACTAATATATTTTAGTTGGATCTAATCTTACATATTCTTTAATTAAACAAGCGTACAACACATTTTTTAACTGTGGTAAATTAATCCATCAACTCACTTGGGACAGTGTTCCGTTTGACGCTCGTACATGCATTCCCCCAACGGGAATCACGTAAGGCGGATTAGAAATTGCATAAGTGTGGGAAAAATGTTGGTTTGTGAAAATCAGATCAACTTTTTTTAATAATTCCGATAAAGGAGGGAAATCAAATGGTAGCGCCTCCCTAGCAATGGTTTCAAGCTTAGAAATAAAATTATTGAACGTATGGTACCACAAAAGAGGACTGATTTCATTGTAGACACAATTCGGAAGCCACCAAAATTTATTAGGAATCGCGCTGTCCAACCAGGGCTCCAAGGGTAAGCCCCACAGGTCATAATGCAAAGGTAAATAGCCAGCCGTGGGCACAAAGGCAATCAGTTTTGCGTTCATGTGATGGGCAATTGGGTAGATACATTGTGTGCTATAGGCGTCGTGAATGATCAGATCAAATGTGGAATTTTGAATCCATTCAACAAACTCAGAGTTATGTAGCAGCGCGTCAGCCCGTCGGAGGGCTAAGTCAATGGCGGCGCTACCATTGAGGATCGGGTCGTAGTAACGATCTTTATACCTTCCTTGAGCAACTGCCGCACTGATTTGTTGCTCCCATTCTAAATTAATTTGAGCCAATTTTTCTGGGCAAAATTCTTTAATCATCGGGTTTGCAATTTCCGCTTTTATTAGGGAAAAGACAGTGACCTCATGACCTCTATCAGCCATCTTTGTAATTAAAGGCTGTAATGCCATTCGATGACTGTAACTAGCAATTGTAATGAAGAAGAGTACTCTGGCACTGTTGGCCAGTCCAACGGCGCTTCCAATTACAAGCGCAATTAATACACCTTTAGCTGTGATTGCTACCATTGTAAACTACTTACGCTTGAAATTTAAACCTTGGATTTAGCCCTTTTACCGTATTTTTATCTTTTAAGAATAAGCAAGGAGAAGGTAGAAAATACAATGTTGCAATTACTTAAATCCAACTCAGACTTCAATATGTTACCTAATACAAAATCGTTTGCTGATGTGGAATTATTTAATATTTTAGATTTAACGTTACACAACAGTCTAACACTATTTACAAATGTTTCTATTTTAGGTCACATCACAGTGAATTTAAATTATGGAGGTTGTCACAAATAAAATTGAAGGAAAATACATATGTAGCGCCACTGAATAGTATTAGGTAATAAATTTTGCAGTTCAACATATTTGACCCATTTATCTATTTTACACCGGACTCCTGCAATAAGAGATCTCCATATAAAAGAACTCTCCCTGTAAGAGATTCTACCAGCATATCATACAGTGTTATATGCATACTAGGTCTCTCTATAAGAGAATTCCTATATAAGAGACTGATTTTGGTGATTTATAGCGTTCTCATATAGCAATAGTTCAGTGTACTATGCTCTAAAGCACATTGCCGTGCTCTCCAAGCTTGATACCACTGTGTTGCCTTTATTCCTGCCCGTATTATTAACGGATATGCAGTGTTAAAATCAGTATCGGAATCGGAAAAGAATCGAAAAAATGTAGGTTTTGTACCAGTATTAGAATTTTTATTCACATTTCAGCATCCGAATTTTAATCCTAGTTCGTAATTTGGTACCGAAATCGGAATGGTTTTTCTGCCGACTGTTTTCCGATACAACTAAAATTTCATTAGTTAAAAATCTAAAGCCAGATATCATGCACGTATATTACTGTAAAGAAAAGAGCATGTTGTTGTAAATTATTGTTTTTACTAGTAAGTTCAAATCAAAATATAATGCATATGTGATGCACGTAAATGTAAACGTATTAACATCAATATGTATATTTTAAAATAATCTTAACATGAAATGTATTTACATACTTGGTGGTTTATATGTAATGTGTGTAGTGTCACGTAAAATGTACGAATAAACATAGAAGAAAAGACCGTGAATCTTTTGACACCATTGTAAAGTTGGATCTAAACTTCATAATGTGAAACAAGTTATTTTTATTTTTACATGGGGTTTCTTTCAATCAAAACCAGTTCATGGGGTTTTGGTGTTATTATAAGCGGGCTGTAGGATTCAATTTGGGGCATTGGCCCTTTTTCCACGGTCTTGACTTGAAAAGTTTTAAATATATTTCCCATAAAGAGGAACAAGCCTTGTTTGGCCAGCGACTCTCCAATGCATACACGCTTTCCAAATCCAAAAGGTATAAAGGCTTTGTGTCTGACAATGTTTTGTCTGTCATCAGATAAAAAGCGTTCCGGTCGGAAATTTTCCGGATCACCCCAAGCTTTTACGTTGTGCAACGCCGCATACAAATTTCCAATTACCCAAGTTCCCTTTTTTATTTTATAACCATGAAATTGAACGTCCCGTACAGCCGTGCGTAGCATCATTGGTAGAATCGAAGCATATCTTTGAACTTCCATAATGGTTGCTTCTAAGTATGGCAATCTACATATTTGAAGTATAAAAAACTATTAGTATTACACAAGGGATTAAATAACTGTAATTACGAGATACAAAACTTGATTACTTCAATCGATCAGACAGCGAAACTTCACGGCTTGAACCTACAACTCTTTTGATTTCTTGAAACAAGTTTTCTTGAACGTCAGGATGTAAAGCAAGCAATAGACAACTGTACGTTAAAGTAGTGCTAGTTGTTTCATTCCCGGCCGCAAACATGTCGAGCATAGTGACTCGAAGTTGCTTGTCTGAACAGATGATTAAAAGTAATTTTTTGTTAGTCAACTTTTGACAAAATGATTTAAACATGAAAGGATTTGTACATTATTAAATGAACTTCATGTACAAGAAACTAATGTAAATTAATTACTATTTATAGGAAGATACTTATAATATAATAAGAATATTTTAAAAGTATTATATTTTAGGGATTTAATTGCACATCGTGTGCCGACCCAAAAATCGCGATTTCGAATCTTGTACAAAGAGAAATCCAGTGAAAACATTTCCGAATGCAAATATGTTTTGATATTTAATAATAATATTATTTAATTACCTCCTTCAATGTCCTGAAATATGTAGCTTGCGTTGGGTTTCTTCCTCATTTCGATTAAGTAAGCATCTATAAAATCTCTTGGCGAATCTACTTGCAAAGTAACTTCGTGGCGTTTAATTACTTCCCCAATTAAAAAATATGATTTGGTTAAAAAGTTTGTCAAATTGCTGCGGAGTAAAATTGAAAGCTTGCTTTCACAATAATGTACCAGGGTGGAAATTTCGCTGACTCTTCCTCTACTGGCTGCGCTATATTCATTAGGTTGACGGATGTGTTATTAATAAAAATCGAATTTGGAATATAAATCTGAATCAGTTTTGTAAATATAAAATTATATGCATACATACATAGACCTTGTCAACGTGTGAATTATTTCATTTGTAACTGGATCATCATGACTATGGCGTTCGCTAGTCAGCATTGACCATAACGCGTTAAGAACTGCAACGTTGAATCGATGGTGAGATACAAATGGTTGGTTAACTTCCTTCTTCAAAGACGACATTAGCTCTCTTACATCAACCATGATGGATTCTTCCATTGACGATTTGCCAAACCCAAAGCTTTTTAAGTTTTTTAATGCGAAGTGACGCTGCTCCGTCCACACCACACCGTCAGAAAACAATATACCTACTCAATAGAGAAACAAGTTTGTAGGGGGAGTGAAACAAAGTAAGCAAATAATCTAGTAATACTTGACGACTACCCCGATTTCCCCCAAGTCGCCATTCGTTAAAAAAATTTCCTTGGGGTCTACCAGCAAACACCTGTTCAGAATATGCTTCTCTAATGAGCTCGTGATGGTTCAGCACAACGATTCTAAATTTGTAAACATCTTCATAGTTAATTACTATAAATGCTTGGGTACAGTTCAGAATAATGTTTATGAATTACAAAATCCCCGAAAGTATTATCCAAACAATTGTACTTTTACAACAAAGCGTATATACTTGCCGAAGGGTTCCGAAATGCAATCCGATTATGTCACCGTAAGTTTTGGCCCAATTCATAAAGGTTATATGTCGGGGATTCCTTAATTGAAAAAAATTTCCCACAAGCGGCCATGGTTTTGGTCCTGGATTTGAAAAAACGAATGAATTCAATTTCGTACACAAAAACAAATACCTTGTCAGAAATTTGTAAATACAAAACATATGGACATGCTAGAGACGGAATTTACCAGGTGGGAAATTTTTTTGTCCAGGAGTTAGCAAATATAAAATGGCGAATGCAATTGTAATAATTACAAGAAAATATTCTGTATCTTCCATGTTTTTTTTGATGTACGGAACTTGTTTGTTATTATTCAGCGTACGTGTGTTGCTTGAACTACTTTGCAGGAATTATTGAAAATGATCGTTGTCAAATGTATTTTGTATAACTATGTAATATTAAGTTGAGTCTTTAAACTAATTTTTGTTTAATTAAGCTCTAGTTTGCTTAACCGCAATAGAAACTAGGTCCAAGAAAATAGAAATTAATAACCAAGGTGGGCCAAGGTGCACAAATAAAATTGTGCAAATGACCTCATTTAATATTTAAATGTGTGTGTGCTGATATTTGTTTGGATTTACGTGCTTGTATATGTACTCATTGAGAATTTATTGCGTTTGAATTAAATAGTTTCGATGTGTATTTATTACAACCTACGTATATTAGGTTGTGATCTAAATAAAATTCTTGTTAAATGAGGTTGGAAATGTTTAATGGAGAATAACAATATATAATAAATCCATATAAAAGTAAATGTGAGGAGCAGTAAAAATGTCCCAATTAGGCACACACACACAATACATGAAAAATACTTCAGGCTGCTTAGCGTAACCTACATACATGGTAATATTCTTTTGGAGAAAGAGCACCGTGTTTTCTTAAGGCAGGTTTCTTGATTATACACATTACAATGGCTGCAAGTTCAGCTAAAGGTCTACAAATTGCAATGGTAGTTGTGAACACTGTTGGACTTGCCAACAGTGCGAATTTACTTTTTTTTATCGGCTTCGCCAGCTACAGCCACCGAGTGGCCCTACAGCCTTTAATAACAAAGATGGCTGATAGAGGCCACGACGTCACTGTCTTCTCCCCAATAAAACCAGAAACCATCAACCCAAAGATTAAAGAATTTTGTCCACCAGAATTTGAGCAAACTAATTTAAAGTCGGGACATCAAGTAAGCGCTGCTGTTGCTGAAGGAAAACATAAAGATCGTAATTACGACCCCTTATTCAAGGGAAACGATGCATTGGATATAGCACTCCAAAGAGCAGATGAATTGCTGCACAACTCCAAATTTGTCCAATGGATTCAAAATTCCACATTTGACCTGATCATTCACGACGCTTACGGCAC
>JAQGAK010004170.1:0-12864 GCA_034696945.1 Lipothrix lubbocki
TTTTTTCATTTACTAGAGATTCAAAAGTCACAGACTAAATGTTATAGAACATGCTATATTTTTACAAAGAAAGGTTATTATTTTTTATACACAATGTGAAATTTTGTATTTTAACTATAGAACAATTTTGTGCATGAAGCATTGTTCATTTTTTGTAATTTCCATATTTATTTTCTCTTTGTGTCCCTTTGACTCTGGTCATTTAGATTTTCTATAAATTTACACTCAATATTTTTATAATTTAAAATTTTATGAAAGATTATTGTTAGATACGGCGAATCTGTAAACGTTGAAAAAAGGGAGGTGGATACAGATGGCATCAAACTAATATTTTTTTGGTATTGAAGTGTATTCTTTATTTACAGCATGTTCGTTTCATTTACTAGAGATTCAAAAGTCACAGACCAAACTTCTTAAACATTAACTTCGATTTAATATTATTTATAAGTAGAAACAGTATAAGGTAGAAAAATAATGCTTATAAAGAAGAATAAATGATAATTAAGTATTTTATTTAAGGCATATAGCATTAAACTTTTAACGGGGCATCCTGTGGATTAGAGTTATTGTCAATTTCGGTGACCGCTCTTTAAGAAAAAATTCAAACCCAGATCCAACGGCACGGTGTGCTCCTTCTTGGGACTCTCAAATTGCTCATCCGCTCGACTATTTTCCTCTTTATCCGAGAAAGACAAAATGCAGAATTTTTGTTTCGAAGGGGAATCTAAATTTTGGCACCATTATCATTGCTAATTTTTCTATCGGAGCACCGTTTTTAGTTTCGAAATTAGCTGATGGAGCACTGGAAGTCTCAGGTATAACGTCCTCTTTATAAGCAGCGACCAGAGGATTCCGCGTTGTTTCTCGTTCGCAAGTTTCGAATTCGGGTTTAAAATTTCGACACTGATAGTCACGACTGCCGCCACAGTCGCGGGAACTTAAATCCTTAAAAATGGGGCAATTGGATGCAAGCTATCAGTTTTTCACAATTTGGGTGAATTCTGAAATATTCGGATTCTAGACGTTACAGCAGCTTTGAATTTATTGTTTTATTTCCTATACTTACCCTACGTTGTCATAGGGAGAGAATATTTTAGGAGGAGAAATCTACTGGAAAAACAATCGTTGAGGTTCAGGTTTTAGTAGGACCTTTTCCCATGATTTGAGCTACCTGTATGCTGTTACCTATCACTGAAACACATGCAGGTAGAGAACTAAAGGTGCTTCAGTGCTGCACATTTTTGTTAGCTCACCCTGTATAATGATTTTAGCTTATGTTGATTTTTTTAGTTTATTTAAAATTTAATCTTGATTACGAAATTAATTTTCTCTGCCCTTCACAGGTAGTTGTAGTAAATTATATTATTGACCGTGAATGAGATAGATAATTTTCAACAATATTAAAGCTATGTTTCAATGTTATTTCAGTAATTTAAAACAACATTGCTGCGGATTAAGTAAAAATCCGGAAAAGGGAACTGAAAAGTCGTTATATACCTAAGTGTTTAAAACACATGGAAATCGACCTTGCGTCAGGCGGTAGTTGTTGAACAAAAGCGGCGTGTGACATTTGATGACTTGAAGTGCGTGCAAAGGTAGTTTGTTTGGTCATTTAATGTAAGCTTGACTTGGTTAAATACCTCAACGATAAAGTTAACGAGGGAAATATAATAATAAAAATGAGATGTGCTCATCCTCGAGAAGATGAGAGGCTGGCTTATGTGTACTATACGGGCCGTTCATCTAATAAAGCTTTTATATGTTTGTGTAGGGCTTAAACAGGGACATAATACAAAACTATACTCATTGTCAATGTCATGTAAATGAATATAATACGACGACATGTGAGGAATCGTAAAGTTAACATGGAGGTAATCAAGTTTCTTTATGATGCCAAACTTGAAGCCAAGCACAGACCTGAAGTACTAACATATACACACACGGTGTGGATGCAAAAACTTTTGACTGGCTTCCTTATCTCACTCTGCACGTTATGTAGGCTCACATCTCTATAAACATTCTGTTATATATTTGCGCCTTCTATATATCAACTTTGCAGCACTATATTTAATCCACAGTGCTCGTTATAAGTATACCATACCCACACGTACTTCCATGCATTCTTAGTTTCACTTCAGTAGAAGCTTGCCAAGTTAACAACTAACACCTTATACGTTGTTGCAAGTTTATACGTAGTTACCTGAGTCTCTGCCAGGTTTTAGTAACTCAACGATTAGGTGACGACAACTTTGTTATCACAAATCCACATATGCATGTGCGAATTTTATAAGCCTTGCATACACAATGTTGGTATCCTAAATGAACATATAGTGGTTGCTGAAGATGCACATGAACATATATTTATGTAACATGGAAAACACGAAGTACACGCGGAATACACTCCAGTATATACATACGTATATATTGGCATTTATACTTATTTTATACTTTTATACTGTCATGTCATACGTATAGTGCGAATATGTTATATTATTTTTTATATGCATAAGGTTCTATGGTATGGTTTTATATCATTTGCACCACACTTTAAATTCCCATGAATAAAACCATGCAGCGAATTTAAGCGAATGCACAGTTCAATAATCATTGCCTACGTGCAAAGTGCATTGATGACACGGCTAGTCATTGTATGTTGTACAGTAGCTTTATAGAAATATAACTATTCAACTCTATACCTATAGTTATTCCCAGCAATGAGTTTATACGCACTGAATATGGAGTACATAGTTTACATATTCATACTGAATGTAATGCACATAGTTCATGTACGATGATATACGATGTTTATACGCAATGAACATGGGATGGTCAATTTATACTGTCTAAACGATGGTTCATACATATATACTTTGTTGTACGATAGTTCATGTGTATATACTTTTCATGTATACAGTTCATTTATGCTATTCCTTAGATAGTGTTTATAATACTCTATAGATGAATATATGGATGTGAAGATATGTACATGCGTATACCTTACCCAATGAAAACAATGATATGAGTTACATAAATACTTACAACAAAACCCTATATACGACAACACTTAGATACCTATAAGGAGTTGGGGACAGTAAATGAAAATGAGTAGGGAGCTGTGTTGTAGCATATAATATATACGTTGAGGAGTACGGTATAGAGTTTTATAACACTTAAAGAGACTCGGTAGACGATGCGATGTTTATAGCCCATTGGACGAAAGCATAAATGCAACTCGGGTGTTTTTACTTTCTTTTAAAACGTGATAAAATCGCCGTTTGAGGAGCTATTAACAATAATTTTTATGACTATTGGTCCATCAAGGGGTCTACCCCAAGGGTGATTTGACAAGCAAATTGTCGATCAATGACGACACTACATGGACCACCACCATTAACCCCTTGTTAAGCAATCATCATTTTACTACCAACCTCACTTTCATTTGTCTACCAAACTCTCATATTTCATCTAGTATTATACTCAGATTCTTCCGCCATCACTTAAGCTTTGTTGTGATTGTCACCATGCTAATTTCGTAACACATTATCAGGTATTGTTACAAAATTTCCTAAAAGGGAACATAAATTGTGTGTACTACTAATATAAAATGAATGTACATATATTAGGTAACTATATTGTATGACGCAATATACCTGCTAGAACATGAGTGTAAGTTGGGTCCTATGATCAATATTAATGAAATTCATGGAATTTAACAAAAAATTACAATTAATTCTATCGACCCCAGGGCGTTCATCTGGAACTCCAGAGCTTCTAACTAGAAACTGAAAAAAATAGGACAATACCACCAGCACTGATGATTGTTATAGTCTCGCATAAATCCTAAATGGAGGTTCCACGGCGTGAGGCAGGCACTACAAACTTATGACCAACAAGTGTGAACCACAACTTAAATACAAGTTTGGCTGGTTTTCGCCTATCAAGTTTAACATTAGCATATACTGATAGCTTACAAGTATCTGTAACGTAGGAGCCTGCTTATTGTTTTTACCCTTAACTTTTATTATAGATTCCCTTTAACTGTACTCATCTGTAGAGAGGCGAATCTTTATCAGGCGTTATTTATGACATAGATTCGCATTACTCAATGTGATGTAACCTAGAAAAAATGTTTGCTTGACTTCGTTATAGAAGAGTAGCTTAACTTATGTGATGAGTACGATACTAAGTGTACATAAGTGATGGGAAATTAAACATGTGGGATGGAAAAGAAGGTAACAGTTTACCGTGTAACAGAAACTAAACTGGAATTCAAAAAATCCGAAATTTTATCACAGGCTAGCACTCTCATAGTTAACGGAGTGACATTATTTTTAGAAGTCATCACAGATTTGTGAACCTTTCAATTTATTTACCATTCAGACGCTGGAAGTACCTTGTACAATGTGAACGTTAATCTCTTTACGAGTGCAATTCAGCCTAAAAATTAACAAATCGTTTGACACGTCCAAGAGGATTATTCACGGTTGAGGACTCTGTATAATTACATATATATAGCTATATGGACTAAGCGGAAAGATAAAATCGCGAAAATTTTTCGATTACTTGATGTGTGCGCCGACTATGTAATAATTGAGAGAATAAATTCCATCTAAACTACACACTCCTGGCGTGTAGACTGCACAAAGGTTATGCGTTAATCGCCCTGTTCCGTGTGCACTGTCAAATGTAAAAAAGTTAACGTGTCGTTTTCATTGTTTTTATATTCTCTATAAGTAATGTATACGAAGTATATGTGAATAGGTTACTATATGTACTTGTTGCCTGTAGGTTCAATCTACAAATAAATATTACTTTCCTGTAATATACATAAATGAACGTGTGTATTGGTAGCACACATAAATTCGCGTAGTGTGAGAATTTATTTCAATTCATAAATCCTCCGGACATACATATAAGTTAGTTTGCACTAAGAGAAACCATTTTTTGCATTTCGTCTCTGTCCTCTGATAAGGTAATTATAGGCTGAGGTGATAGTGTGTACGCCTGATCTTTTCTGATTTTGACAATACTACTGCTGGATTTTCAAGTGTTCTCTCGTGCACTCACTATATTTTTCTCTTTCTATAGTATGTAGCCTAGACATTATAGGACTATGCCTGTGAAATCGGCAAGTCGTCAGCGGGAATAACCCTTGCGTGTTGAGAGATTTGGAGGCCAGCTATTAATTTAATTACACATTTTGATAACCGGTCAAAAAATATAAGAAAATCGAGGCTTGTTCTGCTCTGTCGGTTGGACTGGCTTCACTTCACGTATACACACGATATGTTTTTGCTGAGGTTGTACTTGCTATGAGAGCAAGCAAAATATCTGCCAGAGCAAGCATTTTCTACTGTTTTAATCCGATTGCTTACTATTTCGTCGAGTCTGCCAAGCTTGGACTTTTTCTGACTAGTTCTTCCCTTCTCCCACAAACAAACTAAAATACTGGATACCAAATATTTCAGTTGTGACTAAAAGCCATGACTTTGCATTTTACGCTTTTAATATTTACGCTTTGAACATTAAAATTCAAGAAATAACATGCTTGAAATAAGTTCGCAGAAAAAATACATATTAGTTTACATGGTTAAAATAAGCTTTCCGATAATGAAATAAAAATTTCCCATGGATTGTGAGAAAAAGTTCAAGAAACGAAAATCATGAGTTAACACGTTGAAAATAGGTAAGAATCAAAAATCAGAATTATCTGACTACAAATACGCTTGGAATCCTGAACTCATGAGTTTCCAAACTTGAAACGAGCTCTAAGCAATTAAATTTTAGAATTTACATTCACTGTAAGAATGTATATGGTAATCAATTAAAAAATGGATAACTAAAGTACATTTAAAATAAGAGTGAACAATGAGTCTTCAATTAAATATCCTCTGAAAATACTCTAAAACAAAAGATTACATGTGTACGGGTACGGCCAAATAACATTGATCCTGATTTCCTGCAAACATCCCAGCAGCGTTTAAAGTTCTCGAAGAAAAAATGTAATCCTTGCACATTTAATTTGTTCGCTCGCTTCTATGCAGCTTGTGTACAGATTTTCGTTCGTCGGCGGCTTGAGCCAATGCCAATTTAGCATGCAAGTCACCAATGCTGGGCAAAGGCTGGTGGAGTTGCTTTCCAAAAGCCTGCATGTAGTCCAAAGCTTATAGGCTGGATGGCTATATGGGAGTTCCAGCAGGCTTAAACATAGAGCGGTCTTATCTTCATGCATCCATTGATTCAGTGATTGTGTGTGGATGGAATGTACAAGGAAGAGTCAATTTCCTCAGTGGAACTTGCTCTCGTTCTCGAGATAATATTTGCTTTTAATTACACGAGATTTTCCGATGATTTTAGTATGAAACTGAATTTTCTAGCCTCTATAATTTCTGCTTAGATTACATATATTGTAAACTCGAACCTTTACTTTACATTACATTACATGTATATTGGATGTACGTAGCAACTTCAACTTGCTTTTTACGATTACAAGAGTGTTCAATCCAACTTGCTGTTTAGCCTCACCTAGCATGGTAGCAAATTCAGTTTAGCTTCAATAATTTTACTGGAGCTTCTATGTAGTAATTGTACTCGTTGAATGCAGTTCCGAGCCATAGCGATAATAGTAATTATGTGAAAATCTTCGAGATTTTAACAGGGTGGCGCTGAAAAAAATTCACCTGGAGTTATGTATGGATGGAGGATTTCGTGTGTGCAACTTGTTTTCCAATATGGAACACCTAAGCCCAGCCGTGTGGTCCCCGTTGTGCACATTCCACACACTTATATGCAGAACGACCAAACATGCAAGTAATCATTCAAGTTTTTGAGAGGTATTACTCGAGCAAATTCATTATCAATGTTTTATGTGCTGCCGAACTAATAAATCTTGAGATAAGTAATTGGACAGGTCTGCATAGTTGGCTCTTTCGCTTTGGCCTTTGTTATACAAATGTTATATTATTTAATAACGAATATACCATACCTTTGTATGTAACAATGTATGAGCTATACACACATTACACTATATCAACTATATGATTGCACTATATTAACATCACAATTATATATCAATTCATTTTGCGTTAGTAGCGTTTTTATAAACTGGCTAAAATACTTGATTTGTATGTAGGTATGCAAGTATAGCAGTTTACTATAATTTACTCCTAACCACCGAGTATGTGGAAGGTATTACTTGGAGGTTTGAAATGAAGGATTAGCATTAGAATTCTCTCCTCCTATTCTTCCTCTCGTTTTGCTTTGTCACGAACACGCAACCCATTTAAAAGCGGATTCATCAAATCCTGGCTTCAGAACATTTTATTTGTGAATTCTATACAGAGTGTATAATATAGAAGTTTAGCCATAGCTTTGGAGTTCTCATCATTTGTTTGCACAAGTCTAGAGTTTAGAGTTTTAAATTCACCAAAAAATGAAATTGCTTTAACCTCTGGTATCCTGTGATCTAGTAGTAATCTGCATATATGGAAAGTTAAAATAATTCAGAAAGAAAATTTGAATTTCATGTCATGTTTTTGCTCCAAAACTTGCCGTAAGCACTATACTTGGGTTTTACCTATAGAAAATGCAAAGTCAACATAAATAATTAACACTTAATACGAATTTCATATAACTCTGGTGACCTTATGCGTCTTTAGATTGGGTCTCTCTGTTTGGTTTTAGTGTTTGTATTATCTACATTTCGGTACTATATACTATACTTATTATATTATATTAGATTATTACATAAATATTTATAATGAAAAACAAATTTCAATTATTTCTTCGCACGTCTTAATATCTTATCTACGTGTAATACTAAATGCCTTACGCATTCGCTCAATTTACATAAAAGATTAGCTTCACCGTTAGAATTTCTAATGGTAATTTTGTGTTCAATCTTTATTTAAAAGAATATGCACTATTATTGAGTTTGGGCTTGATACTCAAATTTGACTTCAAACCCTGCACGAGCGTGAAAATAAATATCGAATTAATAATACAATCACCTTTATAGTCGTCTAGTCAGTGTGGAGCTTCAATTATTGAGTAACTGAAATGATTAAAATTTCAACAACAACAACAAAAGCAGGTGCACGAACGTCGGTGGTGTAGTGGCGCTTTATTTAATATAAAAGATAAGCATCGCTCCTGTAATTAGGTTAATTCGAAGAGGATTGAAATGCTATAGTGGAAAATTATAATTGCTCGGACGCTGAATGGTAGGTAGCGCCGGCCGGTTGCTGGTGCATGACGATGTATGAACCAACGAATATCAGCTTTTTGGGAACATCCTGCTACGTTTCATTCACGAATGGTACATATAACCTCCTTAACTTCACTGCAATACGTAGTATATGACTATAACGTAAAACATTGTAAGTTTTATTTTATTATTTAATAAAAGCCGAAACAGTTGTATACGCAATTATTTCAGAAAACAGTAGCCAAACAATCTAGCTTTGTTCTCACTTTAACACTTATTAACTTTGAAATTGTTATAGAAAAGACTATGTGATTATGGCTTATTCCTGGTCCGGACAAGGTTTTGGAAGCAAAAAATATGAAACTGCAAAGCTTGGAAAGTTTGAACGTGTTAAATAAGGTTAATTTCTTTTAATTTACACTTTTTTCAGTGTAGACCCAGCAAATTGACGACTTCAATCATATTAGATCAATTTCACGCAGTTTTTACGGAATTTACATTAAAACGATATTTCAATAGTTTTTGTATTCACATGCTCAATATGATGGCATTCCACAAAGAATGTATATGGAGTTCAAGATTAGTCAGTGAAAAACTATAGGGATTTAAATGGAAGCATGTGCATGGTTGAGGTTGAAAAAAGGCATGACGTCAGTCCTCGGAGTGAAGGAGCCAAGTATTACAAACAACATGATAGAAGAGGTGTGAGGGAATCAAAATTAACTTGTAATCTGTAGTAACCTCTGACTGTAAAACTTGGCCTTATAGTTTGGTGGAAGTGATACCCTTGGTTCAGTTAAAATATTTGCTGATGATGCTGCCTAGGCATGCATGCTTTTTACGTTTCAATAATAATTCTATTATGCAATTCTATAATAGGGTTTGAGTTCATATTTATTATTTATTATTTGAAAAACATTTATTTATTATTTATTTACCATTTATTTATTATTTGAAAAACATTTATTTATTATTTATTTACCATTTATTTATTATTTATTTACCATTTATTTATTATTTGAAAAACATTTATTTATTATTTATTTACCATTTGAAAAATGGATTTTAAAAAAACAATTTTAATTTATTCAAACTCAATAGATCTAGATTCTTTATCTTTTCTAAATGCCTCCCACCTTTTTAAAATTGTTATCTGGAATTTGTCCCGCCTTTTGGGTAAATCCAATGAGACCGGTGGATTGTTATCCTCACCTATATTCCCCGTAAATATCTGTAAGATTTTAAATGCTCGCGCCATAGATAATGCAACATAACGACCAATCAGTGTGCAGAGCACGGGCTTAAAGCTTGCTTTAGTTTGCTATTAATATCGATTAATGGCGGACAAATTCAAATGTTGGCGTCATAATTGCTGGGGTTTCCCGCGCTTCCCAAAATTTACTCTGCTGCTGATTCCAAATTCCCAACGACTCTGAACCAAGATCAATCAACCAATGACGCGTTGTTTCTGATGGCAGTTCAACAGTTACTGAGTTTTTGCCGTCAGCGTCTGGATTTATCACTTCTGGTGCAGTTTCTGGAACTTCACCAGCCGTTCCATGAGCCTCGGTGTCAATTTCGGACTGAATTTTCTTGAAATTTGTTTCGGTCATTTCGACTGGAATTTTTTCCATAATGCTTGATTCTTTGATTGCCGCAGTTGTTTGAGTAGCTTCAGCAGGAGTATCCTCCAGTGAAAGAACTTCCTCCTCGGTTTTTTTGGCGGAAGTTTCAGTAGTGACAATAAGTGCCTGTTCGTTCAGTTCAATCTTCGTTGTTTCCTCCATTTTGGTAAAAGTTGTTGTCGATGTTGCGGCAGTTCTCCCGGTTGGTTGGGCAGTTAGGTCTGCAAACGCTTTCGGCGGGCTTACAAATAGAATGTTCTCTTCCAGAAGTGTTGGTGAAATTTTTTTCTCCAGAGGTGTCGGAGGGTTTTTTTCTGTCGGAGATGTCGGCGAAATTTCAGTTTTCGGAGGTGTCGAAGGGATTTTTGCTGCCGGATACGCCATTGGAATTTCATTTTTCAGAAATACCGATGGAGTAAGTTTTAACCCGATAGTTGCATTTACAATTTCCAGTGATCCCTCAGGAGCGTTTGATAAATCCAAGGGCTTATCAGCTTGACAAGAATTAAAGACCATTGTATTGTCGTTTCCAATGCTACAATAATCTTCAGCAGGAATTTCCTTTTCAATCTGGCATTGGTTCGTTTTCTTTTGAGTTAAAGCAGAACCCTCGGGATTTTTTTCAGTCTCTCTCTCTTGTAATTTATTTTCCTCTGGCTTTTTCTCTTCATTTTCTCCTGGGCCCCTTCGTTTTCTCACTTCGTACAGGAATGTGCAAAGGATGATTATGGTTAGCTTCCAGAAAAGGACGATGCCATGGTTGACTTGGGATTCTCCGTGAAATTGCCCCCGAAATATTTGGAGGAAGGCATGGATGACAACGATGAAGAAGAGCAAGATTTGAAGGGTGAGCCAAAAGTGAAAACGAACTTGATTTGGTTTCTGTAAAATTTCCAAAAATCAAAGACAAAATTAAATTGCCTTAAATCCGTATTAAATACATAGTAGCTAATGCTTATTATGAAATATGTTTAATTATGTAAATACAAATTCAAAATTCGCACTTACATGAGCTCCCCCGATTGACCATCCTAAGAATACCGCGGCCACAATGTCCGCCACGCAGTAGGCTGCAAACCATAAAAAATTTAATAATTAATTTTGTAACCAAAAACCAATTAATGGATATTAAAAACAGAAACGATATTTTAATCAATAATTATTACAAATTCCTAAAATACATTATTATGCAAAACACATTTGAATAATTTAAAAAAAATACTTACAGAAGTACGCTATAAGATCAAACCAAACAGCTCTGGCGGCCTCAATCTCATAAGCTCGAATTCCATTGCAGTCCTCCGTCGTCAATTCTTGGTAAAGCGACAACTTCCGGTAATATCTGTTCGTCCCGGAGATAACAACGTCAGCATGAAGACCGTAAATAATGAAACAAGTAACCTGGGAATTCAGAAAGATTGGGATGAAATTACATTTTTTTCTATGTATTTTAATTTTACATTATTTGATGTTATTTCTATTTTCTGCTTGAAATTTATTTCTAAATTATATAATTTCTTAATTTTTTAATTTATTTGTTAATTTAAAATTAAATTAATTCCCATTCAAAAATTTCCTGGGCTGACTCTTAAGATTCGAGACTTGGAAAATATTTAAAAAATTATCGATGGTAATTATATATGGTATTTCAAATATATATGGTATTTCACTCGATGGTAATTAATTATTTGTTTGAAAATTATTATTTAAAAATTACTTTATTTAAGACTAATATTTGTGTGTTTAAAAAGTATTAATTTGTTTAGCATTTAATTAATTATATATTTATTATTTATTTCTCGGAAATCCAAAAACTTACAATATTAACTGCGGCGAGGTTGAAGAAACGTTCTCTAGGTTGTTTAACAAAATTACAAAATTCTTTTTTTTTCTGATCTGCTTCTATTTGTAGTTGTTCCATGATGCCCTGCTCACAGGTTTATAGAATTTCTTTTATATAGAAACTGCGTGAAGAACACGCTTTGTAATAAAATTTAAAAGTGTAGATTATATGACTGTTAATAATACATAAAAGGAAAATATTTTTAAATAAACAATTTTTAAATAATTTTAAAGAATTGAATCGTAAATCATATGACGATACTTATTGAGTGAAACCACACAGTATAGTGTCGCTGAATTGGTTTCCTGACAAATATTCTCCAGCGGTCAAGGTCTATAACTGAATTATTTTATTAACGTTAACTCCCCTTGAACTTTAACGTTGAACTCCTTTTAGCCCTCTTTGTTGATTTTACAATAAATAATATTCCGTGTGAGTATTTAAGGAATATGTACACAAATTAAATATTGAAGTGAGTCAAACTGAGCTGTATGGAAAAATTGATAAAATCTAAGGGGTTTAATTCCACTCCACTGAACGGCCCTAATAGTAAAATCATCTTGAGTATCAAAGCAATTATCAAGGCAATAAAACTTCTCGGGCTCTCGGATTACAAGTAAAACATTTTTAGCCAGAAGTCAAAACAACAAGTTTGAATGTTCTGATTGGCTATTGGTGAATTTATGGGACAATTCCAGGCTCCGCTGGAATTCTCCCACGGTAGAATCCAAACGCTAATTGTGACATTGTGAGTCATGCTTATTTACATGGAAGGAGCAACTGAAATCGCTCAAAGTGCTTTTATTAATAATAAGGATTAAATTACATCCAGCCCAACAGCTACAATTGTGAGTGACTTATAGGGTACGTGACGAGAATCAGTAATAAATTAGTGGGGTTGAAATATAAAACCTAAAAAATTATAAGTCTTTTGAGGTTATGCGTGCGGAGCACTGCTGTATTTATTAGGTTATTCGGCATGAGTCAATTTAACTGCAGAGACAATTTTGGTATATGGAACCTTTGGCTGAATAAAGAATTGTGTTCGTATTTGGAAACACATTTTGTGTGAATAAATTAAATTGCAAAATAAAAAATAATAAAAATAAATAGGAAAATAAATAAGAAAATAAATAAGAAAATAAATAGGAAAATAAATAAGAAAATAAATAAGAAAATAAATAAGAAAA
>JAQGAK010004171.1:0-12864 GCA_034696945.1 Lipothrix lubbocki
CCGTTCCTGTGTTCCCGAAATTAGTACGTGTGTTCCTGGTTTTCACTGGTTCTCCGTTCCCGAAAATAGAAATGCCCTGTATTTGCTGTAAAGTAAATATATCTTGGGGATAATAAATGTTGTATTGGTTGACTAGTCCGCCGATAAATAACTGGGTAATTGGGCTGGCGCTGCCCCTTTGCAGTAGCTCCCCTTTAGGGGTATACCATAAATAAATCATTATTTATATTTCCATCGTATTGTCTGCATTGCATTTAAAATTTTAAAATCACAGAATTATATTTTATTTTATTTATTTTTTAAATTCATGATGCAAAAACACAAACCGTTGCTACTGAATAGCCCCATCAACCCCAAAAAATGCAACGACGGACCGACGGATGAATAAATCAAAGGGAATAAATATGCTTGATTTATTTAATAAGCAAACTAAAATATGAGTATAACTTTACTTAAAGAAGCGGCCATCAGATTTAAAACCTGAATAATATTACAACTTTTTATTACGTACAGTTTACAAATTCTTGCTCTATTCCTTTGATATTTATTTTCATTTGCAAGGTTATTTAGCACTTTTTTGCATATGCAATTAATTACTAAATGTAATAGCGAAGTACTAAACATTTTTTTTTAATATTCTACAGATCGTCGTAAATTACAAAATTAATTCAACAGATCTTCATTTATCTGATTTTTAGGAATTTTTCCTAAATATTTTAATTAAATGTTTTAATTTATTTGTATTCATATTTTTAGTGTGTTTGATTAATTTTAATTATGTTTATTTATTTTTAATGAACTTGTAATGCTGTAAAAATACTTCCGTTGTTCCGGGATTGTGCCGACAAAGTTAATAGCTTTAATTTTTGTTCAAAGCTGTAATTAAATTATAAAATAAATTCTAAATCCAATCCAGGTAATAATCTTCGGGTCATTTTGTTAAATAACTAAAAAATAATTGATTTTTAATGACCTAATTATAATTCGTTAAATTCGGTATTCCTAATTGTTATTTTTTTTATTACTTTTACTGTTACCTACTTACTTCCCGCATTTTGCTAAATTGTCATTTTTGTTGTTTTTTTTGGTTGCAGGAATTGTCTCCTGGCCATGAGCTCATTCGACTATGGAAGCTACCCGGATTATAATTTCCCCACCTTTAATCCCAACTACAGGAATAATAATCGAAATGGATATCCAAGTAAATTATAGTTTAAATAAATGGATTAATTGCATATTTTGGGTAATTGTATTTATTTATGTATAGTTTGGACCCTGATCAAGCTAATTTATGAATTTTGGAATTCATTTTTGATCTGGGACTCCGACTTTTAATTTTTTCTGACCGGATTTTTTGGTACTTTTGATGAAATTCCAGACGGGGACATGGAGATGGACGAGAGGGCTTTGGATCTGATGAAAAAAATTCGGGACACCAAGACGTATTTGGAAGCCAGGAAGAAGCACATCGAGGGTCAAAACCATCAACTCATGATGGCGGAAGATTTGGAAAACATTGATTTCTGGCTGGCTCTGACTCAAGAAGTTCGTGCAGATTGGTATGTAAAATTATTAAAATTAAAAAAAACTTCTAACTTTGTTATATTTAAAAGATTATAGTGTTTTATTGCCAATTATTTTCCCAGTGTATTTTTTTTATATTTTATTTTCCAGCGTCTATGGTGTAGACACCCTGGAGGTTTCCTATCAAGGCATTCTCAACATGGCTCGGAAGTATCCTTTGGAAGAGGTCGGAATGAATTTTTTATTACAAATTTTACAATAATATTTTCTGATTAGCAAATAATGTAAAATACATATGACGATAAATGATGATGAGGTATATTACTAAATTATTTAATATTGTTTTTTTTTGCAGATCATTTTCAATAGTGATGATGAGGATCCTAATGAATTCATGGAAAGAGATGATCCACCTGCAGCTCCAGCGGATCCAAGATTTGTCCCACATCAAAATGTCTCTTCCAATTCCCCTCCCAGCTCAAGGAATTTAAATTCATCTCCGCCAGTGGAAGGTCGGTGGAGAAATTTAAGTTTGAATTCTCCTCCTGCTGATGCCCGAAGAAATTCTCCACCAACGGATTCTCGTGGAAATTCAAATTATTCTCCACCAACGGATTCTCGAAGAAATTCAAATTATTCTCCACCAACGGATTCTCGAAGAAATTTAAATTATTCTCCACCAACGGATTCTCGAAATTATTCTCCACCAGCGGATTCTCGTGGGAATCCAAATTATTCTCCACCAACGGATCCTCGAAGAAACGGAAATTATTGTTCTCCTCCGAGGCCCACCGAATCTCCTAGAATTAGCCCAGATGATCAACCCCCAATGCTGATTGGTCGTGGTCGGGGTCGAATTGCAATGAGTTCCGAACCTGGCGGTGGACTTTTGGGTAATCCGAAGGTACAAATGGATCTTCCTCAATCTCACCGAAATCATTCAAATAATCCCAATGGTCAGAATTCTATGATGAGACCTGGACCGCCGCCACAAAATTTCGGCGAAGCTCCAACAAATATGAACAACAACAATCATTCATTTCATAACAATGATAATAATTATCATCCAGCACAAGACAGTTTCGGGATTCCGCAAACATTTAATAATAGAATGAATAAAGGATCTCCTAATAATATTAGTAGAATGAACTTCTCTCATATTTCACTACCTCAGAATTTCCACAATGTTCCCCGACAGTCATTTCAATCACCAAATCCGGGTCCTCCGAATTTCTTTAATTTTAATCATGATATTCCAAGGCCGCCGACTGCTGGTGTTATTCCAGACTTATTTCCCCGACCCTCAAGTTCCTTCCCATCCCTGCCAATCCCGCAAGTCGTCCTGCCGCGACCCCGACCGACTTCGGAAATAACGCCGAAGATGCTTCGCGAAAGAGCGAAGCAACATTTCAAAGGGAAAAACAACAAGAATAATTCGGGGGGACAAGGAAGACCGAAGTTCCACCGGCGTTATTATAATAACAATAATAATAATCACAGAAATCAGTATAAGCAAAGAAACAATCAGGCTGTTGGGAATTCAAACGAAAGCGGTCCGGCTCGAGCCGAAACCGTTGTTCAAGCAGTTGAAGTGGATCAAGAAATTGTGACTGAACCAGCAGAAGAATCAAATTATGCCGACCCGGAATGCGCTTCAGATGTTGAAATTAATGATAACAACGACCTACCATCAAGAGAAGTTTCCGAATCACCTGGGAAGAGTTCGGAATCCGCCACGGCAACAACGGCAACAGAGCAGCCGTCCCCAACAAAACTCCCGACTGTTCGGAGTGTCCCAAACAACCGGAAAGCCGAGGCCAGTAAGTCCAACTTGAAGGAGATGCTCGAGCGTGTGAAGACGAAGGCTTCAAAAACGGACAAAATCTACCAGCCTAATAATAATATCAAGGAAATTAAGAAAACCCTGGCCATTCCCGGTTTTTACAAGTTGGGCACCAAAGAGCGGAATACTTTCGAAGCCGTTCCAGAACTACCTCCAGAAATTCCTCGGGCAGGTGTCGATTCTGTTGGAAAATCCTCAGAAACTGAAGCTAGATCTTCCAGAAAATCTGCAGTGGAAGTTGGATCCGTCAAAAAATCTTCAACCATATCTGGATCTACCAAAAAATCCTCAGCAGAACCAGGATCTGCTAAGAAAAATTCTGTTGAAGTAAAGACAAACTCTGCTGAATCTGATTCTGTAAAGAAAAATTCTGCTGAATCTGCATCTGCTAAGACAAATTTCGCTGAATCTGAATCTATAAGAAAAAATTCTGCTGAATCTGAATCTGTAAAGAAAACTTCATCGGAATCCAGACAAAACGCTTCAAAAAATCGACCCGGTCCTAAAATTAATAAGACCGAACGCACACCGAAGAAGGGTCAAATTGCTGACAGGACATCACCTTCAGGAAATAAATTACCTACAGATAGCAGCTCTTCTGGTTCAGAATCAGACGAAGACAGCTCCGACGACGACGACCAAGAAACAATTTACTTGCGGAGGATCCTTCAGCAAAATTTGCAGATTGACATGGAGAGTGTGGACAGTTTACTCAAGGACAAGAAACAGAAGGAAGAATTGCTGAATTTTATACGCGCCCAAGTGCAAGAAGATACAGATCGGTCATCTGCTAATCAGAGTCCACGCCATGACAGTTATCCAGGATCTATGATTGCTCCACCCGACGACGGCTCAACAAAGAGTGTGATTGATATTCTTAAATCCCTGGCGAAAGAACCACCAATCGTATCTTCCTCTTCGGCTAATATGGAGGAAGATGGGACAGCCGTTACCGCTGGCGTTAGAAAGAGGAAAAAGAATTCCGAGGATAATCGTCCAATAATCGGGGATCCACAGGAAGTTGGATTTAGAGAAAATACTGAAAAAGCCATGGGCGAATCCCCAGCGAGAAAGCGTGGAAGAGGCCCAATCCAGGAAAATAGGACCAAAACTAAAAAAACCAATCAAGTCGGAGATATCGCCGTGCACGTGGGCCTCTGCAAAATTAAAATGGAGGTCGACTTTCGACCTGTTACGACGGTGAAGATAGAGCCGCTGTATTTTGAGTCTAGCCAACAGTATGATTAATTCATAATTTAAACAATTTCAACTTTAGTTGAACTAAAATAAGTTCATTATTATTTTTAATTTAATTTTTAATTAATTTTATTTAATTTTTAATTTATTTATTTTCGAAATCGCTATCTGTAATATTAAGTGCAACTTTGACCTTTCAAGACCTTTTAATGAATTCCTTTGAATAAAAATAATTTTTTTTTTTTTTTAATTATTCTTTTAACTTTTATTTTGATTAAAATCTTGCGAGTAAAAATTAAGTTAACCTTATTAGGTACATAGTAATCCTTGATTTTCAAGGAGCGCGAGAATTCAAATTCTTTACATGTGCGTTACCTCGCCGTAAATAAAAGTTTCATTTTCATTTGATTTGGAGCTGGAAACCTGGGATATTTGTATTAATAAAATTATTTTTTAATAAAGTACAATAATTAAAAACACTAATATTAAATACATTTGTGTAAATTTAAATTATTTTATTTTCAAAATAAATAATTAAAAGCATTGGTACTTTACCATTGAAATATTTTTAAAATAAATAAAAATGGTCAAAGTAAAGAGGAAATTAGTGACGTCCGACCAAGTCCGAAAAGATTTGTCGGGGATTGCTAAAGGGAACAAGAAGTTACTGAAGAAGGTTGCTGCAAATGGGAAAATCGGTAAAGGAAAAAAAGTTTTGGCCCGGGCAGCAGGGAAATTGCAAGCCGGGGAAGGAAATGAGATTCAGCTGCCGGAAACTCGGATGTCGGATGAGCCGCCAGCGACTAAAGTAATTTCGGCATTAAAGGAATGAATTTATTATTGTAATGTATTTTAAATCATTTTTTACTAATTATTATGTATTTTCTTAACAAAAAATAATTATTGATTGTAGCGCTTATGGCGGAACAAGCAGCGAGTTTTGCTCTTCGGCTCCAGAGGAATTCCTTTCCGCGGTCGGCACCTCATGGATAATTTGCGGAGACTTCTGCCCCACACGAAAAAAGAGTCGAAGATGGATAAACGGGATACTTTGTTTGCTATCAATGAGGTGAAAAATTAATTTAAAATAAATAATAATTATAAATAAAAATATATTTTTTACACTTTATTTAAATTAAAATTTGTAATACTGAGAATTTTAATAATTTATAAATGGTTCGAAAATAATCAATAACTTTTTAACAATTTGAAATATAAATTATCATTGAAATGACAATTTTTTTAAATTTTCAGATCTCGGAAATGAAAAACTGTAACAAGTGTCTATTTTTTGAGTCGCGGAAGCAGCAGGACATTTACCTCTGGACTTCGAATATTGGCAGTGGACCGTCGTGTAAATTCCTTGTTGAGAATAGTGAGAAATTGTTATGTTTAATTTAATGTATTAAATAGCATTTAATTTAAATGATAAATTAAACAGAGTACAAATTTCTGAAATGGCGAAAGAAAAATAATTGTGTATTTAATTTTAGTGAGAGTAAACTTGTTAATTAATAAAATTCAGGAGTTTATTGAATTGTAAAAGTATTTAAGGAGTTTTTTAAACCGATAATTTGGTTAAGTATAAACAATATTTAATAGAGAGAATATTACTTTTCTTCAAAAAAAAAATAGTGAGCACAATGGAGGAATTAAAATTCACCGGAAACTGCCTCAAAGGCTCTCGAGCGCTTCTGTCCTTCGATTCAAACTTCAACTCCGCACCGCATTACGAACTTCTCCGGGAACTCTTGACTCAGATTTTTGGGACGCCGTATCATCATCCAAAAAGCCAACCCTTCATTGATCACGTCTTCACTTTTAGTGTTCTGGACAATCGGATTTGGTTCCGGAACTACCAGATTATGGAAGAGGATGGGTCGTTGGTGGAAATTGGTACGAAGTTTGTATATAATAAACTATAAAATTAAGTATTCATTAATATTTGTCGATTTATTTTTTATTTTAATATATTATTATTTATTTATATATTTATCGATTGTTTTAACATTATTTAATTTACATTTAATTTACTTATTAATTAAATGTGAATTTTCCATTTATTTGATTGATGTGCTAGGAGTCATATATTTATCATTTAAATATTTAATAATTATATTTTTAATATTAATTTTTTGCATTGTAAATATGTAATCCTGTCAATTCATAGTTGACCAAATAACTAATTAAATTTTTTTCTAATTTTCAGGACCTCGATTTACCCTCAACCCGATTCGAATTTTTGACGGGAGCTTCATTGGCACGACAATTTGGCGGAATCCGCATTATGTTTCTCCTAATAAGGTATACATATTCTCCGTGATTATCAATCTCTTTAATTTTTATTCCCAAGAAGTTTTAGCATTCCTAATATTATTATTGACTCTCAATCTTGTCTCTTTTTATGCTAATTAAATTATTTATTCTTTTATTTAGTATCGCACAGAGCTGAAAAAAGCCGCCGCGGGTAAATACTTGAACAAGGTTCAACACAAGGAGGAATTTGAGCGAACTCGACCCACAATCACCTACGCTCAGGACCCATCCTCCGATATTTTCCAGGCGGAAGAGGAGGATTTGGAAACCTAAATAAATATTATTTTTGTATTTTTTTTTCTTACTCCTTTTAAATGCATTTAATAATAAATAGTACTTGTTATTTCTTGCATTTAACTTCCAGATTCTATATCACTGTATAATTTTTATTAATGACGGACTATAAAGGTGCAAAAAAATAATAAAATTCATTGAAAATATTTGAAAAGTTGTGTTTTGTCTAAAAACAAATATAAGCATTCAGCATTTCACAATAATTGTCGAATTACATAAAATAAATAAATAATAATAAATAAATAAGTAATAATAATAAATAAATAATAATAATAAATTAATTAATAATAATAAATAAATTAATAAAATAATTTTTTAAATAAATAAAATATTAAACATGATCTAAACATTTTTTAACAAACAATAATTTAAATAATTTTATTTTAGTCTCACAAATTATTCAATGCACACTAGAAATCCTTGAATTTCTTGCGGGAAAGTCTGAAAAAGTCGTTCGTTTTCGTTTTCGATGACAAGACAAAACAAGAAAGAACAACAAGAGCGACGAGCGACTGCTCCAAAGTCCAATTATATTCAGGCCTTAAAGGCTCTGTGGAGGGAAGAAATAGACAACAGTTTAACGAGCAATTTGCATTTATTATTTTTATTAAAATATCCCTTCCTCGTGGATTGAATATATATATTACAGATCAAATTATTTAAGCCCTTGTCTTAGAATTTTATGTGTATATGTAAAAATCAACATTAAAATTGGATTATTAGAATTCATAGGTAAGCTTTCTCATTCTGAATAAAATACAATACATATACTGAATATAATTTTAATAAATGTTTGTAGGTATGTAATACATCTATTTGATGACTGAAGATTAATTATTTCTGTAATAATATTTAAATATTAATTAGCAAATGATTTCCAGACAAGAAAACAATTTTTATTAATTCTGGCCAAAATATCTGACCTTTTTTTTAAATTTTGTATTGTTTCTTTGACATATTGTTCATTATTTTTTTCATTTTTTGAGTACAAAAAACAGTCTCTGACAATTTGGGTTTTATTTTAATTTATTGTAGAAGAGGAGAATCTGCAGGCACCCCTGGAGCTCTGAGGCTGAAACCATTTTCTTGTTGTAAAATCCTTGTTTTTATAATACTCAATAATAATAATCAATGATGGACTTATCCATCAAAGAAGAAGAACGACTTTATTCAGCTGCGGAGAGACAATTGACGATTTTGGAGGAAAAATTGGATGCTGTGGAATGTGGAATGATCAGCATGAAGAGTGTTCTTAAAGAGACTCAGAACACTTTGTCTGCTTTTAGCAATGTAACAATGAATTCTAACGCTAAGGACGAGCATTTTAAGTTGGAAGGGACTTCTTTAAAGGCACATTCCATGGATTTGGATGATCAGGCTAATTTAGTCGAAGCTAAAAAGGAACTGGAGGAGGACATTCGGGCGGTTCTGGAGAAACAGCTTGATCCGCTTTACCTTGTAAATCAAATTTAATTATTGAATAAAATAAAGGATTTTATTAAAATAAATTATAAATAATTTTGATTTTATTTAATTTTCCTGTACGAAATAAATATTAATATTTTATCTTGTTTTGTTTTATTTTGAAGGTCGTTACAGCCGACATTTCATACGACGGCAGTTCCACAGTTGACGTCTTCATCGTGTCGGAGAAGTTCCGAGACTTGACCTCGCGACATCGTCATTTATTAGTACAAACCCTGACGAGGAGCATCGCAAATTCACGGAATCGAATTAAGAACATCAGCATTTCCAAGGCTCTGACACCTTTTCAGTACGCTCAGTGCAAATGAATCAAATGTCAGCGATTTAATGAGTTTGAAATGATTTTAATTATGATTCCGAATGTTATAATTATGTATTTGAATTAATTTTCAAGCCCTGTTCCTGTATGTACTATTGTATTATTGTAAAGAAAGCATTTTTGTAGCGTAAATATTGATATATATGCGAATATAATCAATAATCATGCATTTTTAAAGTTAAGTAGTTTTAATTAATTTTAAAGTTGTAAGTTGTAGTTATTGCGTATAGCCAGCAAAATCTTTTAATTATTACAATAATGTCGTATCTAGTATTATGTAGTAATAATTACATATATATGTATATTAGGCATTAGATTATTCTTTCGTGGTAAAAATGTTTCTCTATTATATGATAAACCTCTAATACTGTTTATTAAAAAACATGCATTATTAAAAATTAATTATTATTATTTTTAAACCAGTCAGTAATTCAGTCAGTCATGGTTTGGTTTTTCTACGCAAGGTTTTAATAGAATTATTCAAAATTCTCAGCCGATAAGTATTAGTAATTATGTTTAAATTAATTACAAATATAAATGTCATTTCCAAAGTTTATTCCTATTTATGCCAATCAGTCCAATTTAATTAATTATATGAATTCCTATTCTTTGAGATCGACACGAAAATAATAATATTATCATTAAATTAATATTAAAAATAAATTACTACGGATTGTGATTAATTTTGAATTTGTAAAGTGCTGTTTCTTCACTTTTCCCATTGAAAATGTGTTTAACTTAAAATGCTTTAACCTAAATAAGGATTTGATTACATAATAAACTGAAGAAGCCCTATTTATCGTTAATTAGTGAAGGTCAGCTGGCCAATACATTGAGAGCATATTTTAAATTTAGAATTTGCTTGCAATTGTCACCACAATGACTGGGACAGAAATATTCCTCCTCTACCTAATAATCTAGATAGTTTTATACATATGCCTAACTAAGATACATATTTGTATCTATCTACCTGTGTGGAGAAATCGGGGCGAACTTTATTACGCATTTCACATTCCCGTATTAAACTATTATGTGATAATAATACATGTACTTTAAGGTATCTAAGTATATATCGCACATTCACTCACATTTCTTTTCTAAATCCCTTGGAATAAGGAAACCCGTCTTGTTTAAGCATATACATATCGACGCATGTATTCACTGGAAATGAAGTATATCGGAGTTTCTATTAAATATTCATTTCCGTTCCGCTTATTTTACTTTCGTAACTGCCATGTTCAAGGCAATTTTATCATGACATTGTCCTTCCTCCGCCATGTCACAATTTTTTAAACTTGTCAAATTTACAATTTATTCTTCTTTCTTCCTACACTAATTTACAACTAAGTAAACTGTTCCATTCAACGTGTATACGGTAAAGTACGTATTTTGATTTGATGCATTTATTCGGCCGCCTGACCGTTCCTTGTACTTATAGTGTACGAAATTCTAGAGAAAGAGCTTTAGCTATTTCTCTACCCTAGAAGGTACTTGTATAGTATGCATTCCTGAACAGTTTACACATAAAATGCAAAATAATCTTCTGAAACTATAAATACTGAATCACCAAATATACTAAGTATCATGTATGAAAGTACATCTATGAAAAATATTTTATGTTGAAGGCAGAGATAAGTATATCGTATAGCCTTTTATCATAATCTTCAACTATCTTCTAAGAAAGTTTAAGAGATTATTTCCTTAAAGCACAAACTATCTCATCGTATCTTGTACATGCAAATATACCTGTCGCACTGTCACGAGGTAATGTTCTCTAAGTATACTACCCACTACGGAATATTCTCATCAATTATCTATAGATCACTGTCTGTCTACCTGTTCTCCCCCAAAAACGAAACTTATTTTATTGCAGAGTCAGAAAAACGCGCAAAAATTTGAAACACGAGCGGTTGGGTACGAGAAAAGAGCTGCAAGACCGGCAAGACGCAATAAATAACATAGAAGCAGGTAAATTGTATTTTTTTGTGGTTGTGATAAATTATCACACTGATAATAGTGTGCTAACAGCAGACCTACTATAAGTACAATTATTTAAGAAATTATTGTTATCTAATTGCAGTGGGATTGCTTACTATACGATCTGTAATAGTTGATTATAATGGCCTACCGCCCAAATTCATACATGTATCCCCCACGGCCGGCATATACAGCTCCGCGCTACCCTGCTTGGTCCCCTTGGATACCGCGTCCTCGACCGCCACCACCGGCGCCTTACCGACGCCCCATCGCTCCAATTGTCCCTTTGGATGAATTTGCCGAGTTTTTCTCCACGCTGGAGGATGGGACTACGCCTATTCCAAAAACTTTAGGGAGCGGAAGCACTCCTGGTCAACAGCAGCAGTGCGCGGCGACGAATCTAAAAGTGCCCATGGGAACATTAAATCGAGATTCCAAATACCTTCCATTTGATGAGCTGATTGGGTATAAATTCCCGAAAGAAGCCGCTGAGGGTCTGGGCATATTATTCCAGGGAAGAAAGGAACCGGGGCCACTATATGAGACAACTATGCATACTTTGGCTGAGCTGAGGTTAAATTCTGGGGAGGTGTTCCAAGCTGTAGGTAATGTCGTATTTCAACGAAGAAGTCAAGAATTGTTATTAGAATGAGTTGTGAATTAATGTATATTAAGAATTTAGTTTTGATTTGTTATTAATTTGGTTCTGTATAGGGAAGACGAAATCGGAGGCGGAGAATAAAGCTGCCCGGAAGGCTTTGGAGTATTTGAGGAAATTGAAGAAGTCGTAGTTATGGAATATCTAAAATATGACGATCAAGAACACGTTCAATTCGTGCATTCATTTTTGCGTTTGCTTGGCGAAATGCAATCCGATGGATTTTGTATGTAATTATTCACTATTTATTATTGACTACGTAATGACCTGTTAGAGGTTAGCATTGTGTCAAGGTGATCATTTTGAGGATTGACGGTCGAAGTATCTCTGATTTAGGTTGCGTTTATTTCTTTGATTGACTACGCATATATTATACTTTTATTAGGTGATTGTAGGTTATATCAATATGTACTATATAATTGTAATGGATTCTATTAAATGTTGTTTTGTTAGTTTGATAGATATAATATTTTGATTAATATAATAAATTCTAACTTCGTAAGTAATTATGTATACGTATACAGTAGCATATTCTTTTATTAATCGGCGACTTTCAGCGTCATTTCCATTACTATACATATAAGTATGTTTTAATTTATTTCGCGGTAGGTGTTCTCTACGTTTGTGTTAATTAATAGTAAGTTATTTTTTTCGGATATTTTGATTAATGAAAATATTCTGTTGTATAGGACCAGGATGGACAGGAAATACAAATAGTCTCTAGTCTGTAAAAAATTCTGAGAATTGTCCACACGACATGCTGCTGATTGTCGGTTTGAGATAGTTCGCAAAATACAAAGATGCGCGTATAGTAATAGCAAAGTGGGTTAGTAATTCAAAGTGGGTTGGCATCTTTATATGAAAAAGCAACTTAAATGGCTATTTCATAGTTTATCAAAGGAATTCGGTCACTATGTAAAACTTTCAAGTTTAACAAAAATAATACATAGAATCCTACTATTGACAATTTTACTTGGTTTTTATTCGTATCCCCGCTGTGTGAGTGGGTGCTGTCTACGAGGATTCAACCTCAACAACAGTAGTCATGTGTATACAAAGGCTTATATAAAATCAAATAAAAAATCACGGCAATGACAGTGAACCAACATTATCTCAAACTGATTTGCTAAGTCATCCCACTATGTAGAATCAAAGGGTTCTTTGATGTCTACTCGTCTACAAGATGCATCTTGAAATGGACTTGCAGATATAGACGAGAGGAAGCTACTGTTAAATGACAAGACGAAAATA
>JAQGAK010004172.1:0-12857 GCA_034696945.1 Lipothrix lubbocki
GAGACACTAACCGTTTCATGAAAAGAATAAGGATGATAGACATGTCAACTCCAGAAATACATTTCTTTATTTAAAAAACTAATTTTAGATGACGCCCTTGGCCATGGTGTGGAAAGGTTTACTACAAGGATACGAAGGGTCAAAACCCTTCATATCAAAATACATGTCTATGGAATTTATTCGTTAGGGAACGTGAAACATCAATGCTTCCTCTAATTATGTAAAACGTAGTAAATGGATTTAATTAACCCCACCGTATTTTATTCTTTGATGATTTTAACATAATGCTATAACTAATGGATGAAACCAGTGATATGTATTTTGTTAAACATGAACGGAGCATACATATGTAATTATATGTACGTACGTACATTCTAGGTTAATTCTGTGTTATATATGACTTTTGACCTTTTATTTCTGGGTGGGCAGCTTTGTTGGAATTGAACGTAGTCACATTTTTAGTTGATACAAAACAATATTTTTACATCTAAATTTTAATTTGCAGAAATATTATGTTAGTTAAGATGCAAAGTGGGCTATCCTCATTCGAACCTACATATGCAACATAAAAGATAATCACGATCATTTCAATGCAAGAAATGAATCGAAACGATTTATGTGAACTTGAATATGTTATGTTGCGACAGCTCCTGGATAAATGTTTACAAATATCAATTATGGTATTTTCCAACAGAGCACAAATAAAGCCGTTGGAAAAAATAAGAAAGAAAAGTTTTCTAGAGGCATTTTGAATGTCAAATCATTCAAGTTTGACCCGGGTTATATGTTCGGTGAACTGAAGGTCGAGCGGATACGATTTTCGAACACTTGCCCATTTAACATCCCAATAATTTAATGAAAAGAAGATTTCCTGAAAATTTCGTTGAAATTGGTCAAGGTTTGAAGTTTGAATCGGATTAAATGTTCGGTGACCTGCAGGAAAAGCGGTCAAGATTTCGGGAAACTTCCCCATTTAACATTCTAATGATTTGTTGAAAGGAAGGTACGCTGAAAATTTCATTGAAATCGGCCAAGGTTTAAAGTTTGACTTGGGTTAATTGCTCGGTGACCTGAAGGTCAAACGGTTATGAATTCCGGAAACTTCCTCATTTAACATCCTATTGATTTACTGAAAGGAACATTTCCGGGAAATTTCATTGAAATCGGTCAAGGTATGCAGTCTGACCCGGGTTAAATGTTTGGTGACCTTGAGGTCAAACCGCTTAAGGAAGGGCAATGCAACTTTCGCAATGGCGTCTACACAACATTATTTTCAAATTGACAACTACATTATTAAATTCTGTTGAGCGGTTCGGGAGGAGATAGTGCTCGCAGAATCGTTACATACATGTTAAAATATTAATATACCTAGTAAGGATGTGTAGCACAATGTTAGGCAACGCCATCCATACTTTCATGGTTACTTGCAGTACAAAATGACCTGGATTAAATGTTCCGTGACCTGAGACCAAACCAAATAGATTCATGAAAATCTTCGAATTCAACCTCCCAATAATTTACTGAATGAAAGGTTTCCTGAAAATTGCATTAAAACCGGTAAAGGATCGGTTTGATAAGTTTGACATGAGTGAAATGTCAACTGCAACTGTCTGGATTTTTGAAAAATGTCCAAATCAACCTCATATTGATTTGTTGAAACGAAGGCTTCCTGAAAATTTCAATGAAATCGGTAAAGGATTGCAGTTTGACCTGGGTAAAATGTCAACTGCCCGGGAGGTCAAACCGCTAAAGCAAGGGTAATGAAATTTTCGCAATGGCGTCTACACATCATTACCTTCAAATTGACACCTACATTATGAAATTCGGTTAAGCGGTTTGGGAGGAGATAGATAACGCAGAATCGTGACATACACGATAAAATATTAATATAGTAAGGAAGTAAGGATAAGGGTATACCTAGGTAAAATCTGTATAGAAGTAACAATGTCCTATGAACTGTTTAATTACCCGGTAGTATTTTAACTAATATATTAGGAAATACATAAATTAAAGGATGTTATATTTTACGCAAAGAATTTAATAGAACTGTAAGTATGTAAAGATGCAAATATGTGAAGGACATCGGGGAATTTACGGTCGCAATATGCATGAGAAATGTTAATAACACAGTGAGCAGAAAATTTATTTCAAATTTAAAAAATCAATTATGGAAGCGATAATGCCATAGTTTGAAAACGTCAGTCTGAAGTTAGAAAAATACATTAGAAAGGTGATGATCGAGAAAACGAATTCAATGAGTGATCTGGTCAAAGGAGGGTCAAATCAGGAGTTTTATGTACATTGCAAAATTATTTAATATTCTTAAGAGTCTCATAATCATACAGGCACATAATTTTCAAAATAGATACGAATAAATTCTTTTTCAGGTTTGAATTAAATTAAAATACAAAATTACAATAAAATTTGTTTACTGCTTAATCCAAATTTGTTATTATTACCTATATACTATCCTTATTTTAACAATAAATCAATTTAAATGCAAACTGGTGAATCGTTCAAATTCTGGTTGATTCAGAAATGAATGAGCACGAACAGATGTGTAGAAAACCATACGGCAAATTGGGACGGCAGTCCTATACTTAAGTCTGCTGTCATAGCCATTATCAACCTTAACTGTGGTTTTGTTTATCTCGTACCTCTTCCTCTGTTGCAACTTTCAGGGTCGCGTAAACAATTTCTAGATTATCTGATCACAGGTGACGGTCAGATTACTTTATCCTGCATACGGAAGTTCGCCGTGAAAACCAATGCAGATGTGCATAACATTAATTTGGATGTAGTAAAGGGATATGTTCCCTGCAGTTTCTTATATTTTCATTGATCGATTTTGTCCACCAATATTACTGACAGTCAATTACATAAATAAGTATTGTAATTGCGTTGGTTTACTGTCATTTAGGCGAACTTCAGTTTTAAGTATGGCTTAATACATGACTATGTACGTACTCGTTTTATACATATTATTTAATTATTTATTTTACCAATTTTATTTATTTGACACCCTTAGATATACTATTAAATAGCTTCTCAATTAAATTTCTAGTAATTACTTTAAAAATAATATATTGATCTAAATATTTAATCCTCGAATAGCTGCAAATGCTGACATCATGCGGTTTTTCATCAAATCCGATACGCTCACCAAGTAGATTCCATGTTTATGGAACTTTGGATTACTGAGACACCGGTCACACAAGTTGTAATCATCGCAATAAACACACTTATGCCTGGCTCCCACAATTGGATCTGTGTGACAACCATCACAACGTATTCCCACGTGGAAATTACTCACAATATTTTTTCGCATAGGGGATGTCATGATGGATAAACTGGAAAACAAATAATGGATTCATGTTTTAAAGTTCTGCATCATCAAGTTCAAGCATAGAATGAAAATTAAAATAATAAACAGATGCAGCTTAAAATCATTATTAATGAATAATAACCTAATATCATTATTACAATTGTATACACTTTCACTTGGCGCCATTTGTTATACAAAAACTTGACTCGCTGCATCGCAAATTCTAGAACGGAAAATCTAAATGTGATTCCTTAAGCGCTGCGCTAATTATTTAAAAAAACGTAACGTGTAAATAATTGAGCTTACTTGTTCAATGCTCTAAATATCGTTGCCATCTTAGGTTTCAAGATGTCGGACGTGATCATAAGAAACAAATGAGCGTGAGTACGTGCCCTGCCCCGTTGCACACACAATGAGCACAAATTAAAATTACTGCATTGAATACATTTGTAGTGATTTCCAACTATAGGATTCATTTCGCAGGAGTCGCAAATAACATTTCTATTCTCGGACAAATGGACTTGGTTCGGAATAGAATTTGCATTATTTCCAGGTTCAGGTACGAAGCTCGCACTCGTTGCAGGTTGAACAACTGGACTCGCCAAAGGCCATACTTGCAAATACGATCTATCGGATGTCGTTTGTTGTTGCAATCCACCGTTACTTCTAATGCCAGCAGCAAATGTATCAGTGAGTGTGAATTCTTTTCCCTTAGCAACGTTATTGATCACCAGCATCTGCTTTTCAGGGGTCTCGTTTCCATCTTGTTTTTTGTAGATACGAATGTGAAGCTTCCAGCCACCTTTGTCACCTACAGCTATTTGGGTAATTATTATGACTGGTAAAAAATTGTACTTCAGCAGTAAGTAAGGTTTTAAAATGAAATGTGTAATAAATTGTTGAAATATTTAATCTCTAAATCTTACTCCAGAAAGATTTTATTTGACGAGTAGAAATGCTAAAAATCTCATTCGAACTGTCCCCATGTAGTCGGCGTTTTAATTGATTCACGGGTCCTACCCATTTGTAATATTTATCCTTCAAAGTATAGAATTTTGTATGACTTTTAATAATCATAATTCAAAATAATTTAAATTTTATTATAAATACAAGATCTAGGAAATCATTACTTTTGAACTTCCTAATATAGGCAGAAGTTTTATCTTGGCGCCAAATTTGCTAGCAGCCTCTTTGCTTCCTAAGACGGAGACGTTCCAATAAATATGCGCAGAGCTCAATGTTGTCCTTAAAAAGAAAATATTATTCTGGGAGACGAAAAAGACTGGTTTCCATTCCACTCCTCCATTTATTAGCTGCTCCATAGTAACTCCAAATTGGTCAATTGCCACATCAGTTATATCTGTCAAGTCACCCGTCGCTTCATGGGATTCCATTATGTGCAACAATAACTTCTCCCTGGAAATGAACTTATGACAGTTCAAGTCCAAATAGCTGCAGAAATTGTGGACCCTAATATAAATTGAAAATTAAAATTCTAATTATATGGGTATGTATAATATAGTAATGTACAAAATGCAAATGATTTTCAAGCATTCTAATACAAAATCTAACTTACGCATGTACACAGTCCATCGGGTCGTGCTTCGTCTCAGATTCACATCCATACTGTTTAAATTGACACGTAGTTGGCAACGCAAGAATTACTTTTTCAATTTCCCTGTTTCGAACTTGCTTTTCGGGCATGTCATCCCGGCATATCGGACATTTTGGTAAACTCGGAATACATTTCGAGCATAATAAATGCCCATTGTAACACTGAAACACAGGGGGCAACAAATTCTCCCAACAAACCGGACAGTCAAATTCAGATGAGTCCGCCATTATGCTACAATAATTATAACAGTAGGTTAAGGTGCTCCTGATACTCTACTCAAAGCCCTTCACAGATAGTCAAACTGATAGAAAACCCGTACACGAATAATAATACTTGAAGCCAAGATTATGTATGACCTCAAGCTGATAAATAATTCAAATGCAACTCGTATCTCATATCTCATGTGGCTTATATCCCGTAAACAAGAAATTGGGTATTATATAGTTTACTTAAATTTTATGTTAATAATTGCATATTTTGTCCTTGTTTTTTGCGGAACGGTAAGTATTTTCACATTTTTGGATTGTCAAGCCTGACATAAGAATGTGTTGGAGTTTGTGGAGGTTTCTGAATGTCTGAATCTGGCAGAGGAGAGGTAGAATGGGTTTGAAGATGAAGATGATGGTAATCATTAATTCCATCGATCCATTTCTTTGAGTTTTAACGCGCATTTCTATTTTGTACATATGCTCCTAAAATATATTGATGAGGAGAATAATTGAAGAGTTCAATAAAATCCCCAAATTTTGGGTTTTACCACGTTGTTTGCAGTTTTTGGTTATTACACGTTGTGCAGCTTTAAATTGTATACACGTAAGAACAACCGCTCTAACAGTTTCGTAAGCAGAGCTGTTATTAAGTTCGTTCAAACGAAGAACCGGACATGAACTTGACCCTAACTTGTATATTTTTACAATTCCGAAATCTGAACTTGACCTGAGCCCTTCAAGTTCATGCTGGTTTCAAGTTCACCTGACCCTATAAGGTCAAAAAGTTCAAGCTAATATTAGATTACCTTCAACGTTGAACCTGACTTCAAGTTGACATTCAAGTTATGCTAAAAATTTGGCATGAACGTTTTAATTGCTGCTCAATTAATTTCATTAGAATATTTTGTCCAAAAGTAAAAAGTTCAACATTCACTCGATGAAAGAAGGAAACAGCAACATTTTATTATATGTGTTTTAGTGAAAATATGCCTATTTCTAGCTTTAGGCAGATTTGGCAAGCTTATGGTTATTAATTGTTGCGCCAAACGTTTTACAGAGTTCCATTATAGTAATTCTGGTATTTAATTACATTTAAATTACACGTAATTAGATGTACACAGTTACCGAGTGTTGTAACCGCTAACCGCCATATAAGGGAACGGTCTCTTTAAAATCCATTGTGCTCGCATGACATACACATTTATATTATTAGGAGTTCTCTGTATAAGTGAAAAAAGTAAAAAAAAAAAAAAAAAAAGTAAAAAAAAAAAACAATCGTATATCTTGGACATTGGTGCAAATGGTCACACGTCTATCGACAGTATTTCTATTTTTTAAATTTTGAATTTACTTATTTTTGAAATGTGTACTTACATGTAAAATTTAGTACAGTTCCGGAATTACACTTTCAACATATTTCAAGAATTTCAAGTGCGTGTAATTCTGCTTGCATTTCGTGAAATTTGTAGTTATGTACATTGTTGATAAATAAGAATGGATGTATCAATGTGCTCCATGAAGATTTTTTTCTGTAATATTGGCATTTAAATATTTTACATTGGTCATTTCTTTTGTTAAATATATGTATGCACGCTACCCGATCATAATCATACGCTTATCTCTGAACTCTTATCTACCCACTGCAAACACGAAGGCAACACATGATGTAAGCTCTGATATAATCATAGTCATCGAAAATATTGCTATAATAAAAATATTGGTGGGCTTTGAACGAAACTCATTTCTCATTGTCAGTAAAGTTCCTATCAAGTATAGAAGTTGTGCTTCATTCCAGCTGTCAAAAAATCATTCAATCAAATCAAATGGGCCTGAACAATTATTCTTTGTGTTGCGGGATAGAGCACTTCACATAATATTACCTACACACTGCTTGAGTGGTAATCTAGTCAAGTTCAGCTTTTCATCTAAATGCCGAATTGTGTGTAGCAGCAAAAACTCCGATTTCATTTCCCAATTATTTCAACTTAATTAGGACAAAACTGGACAATTGTAAGAAATTTTGTACCCTTGATTTAATATCTGAATCATTATTCATCATTTATTTATTATTATGGAATAATATTTAATTATTGTAATTCTTTATTATTGTCTATTTTCAGTAATATTACTTGCTGAACTATGTAATTAAATTTATTTTACAGATGAACCAAAACTTCGAGTTATAAAGCAACCCGCAACAGACCAAATATAGAAAATGACTACCGAGACTCTTACCGATCCAACCGTAATTACAGCCCCTTCACCAACTGGAGAGACCCATTTAAAAACATGTTCGACTGCAAAAAGTCCAGAAAATAAACTTCATATACGTGTGGAATTCTCCGACAGCATAAAACTTCGGTTGGGTCACTCCAATTCCACAAATGAAGACATCCATTCCCTCCTTAATATGGACGCCAGTCGTCGCATCGTCATTCGTTCAAACAACCAATTGATTGTTCCCATCTCAGCCGTTCACGCCCTCGCGCTGTATTTTCTTAAAGTAGTTCGGTCATCTTTAGAGAACAGCAATGCAACAATAAACATTCTCATTATACTTCCCGGCTGGGAGAAGCTCAACAACCATGAAATGCAACGGTTATTCGAATCCGTAAAAATTGTCAATTCAGTCTTGAGGATTAATTTTAAATGCAATTCAGATGTAGAAATGATGGTGCCGAATTCAATTGGAAAAAACTTATCCGTCCATGAAAATCACAAAATTTCATCTGCAGTGCAAATTCTGCTGCAAAACACAAAATTGGAAGGTCAGGGATATAAATTACAATCTACAACAAATATTTTTTTAGTAATTATTTTTATATTTATAATTTTTACATTAGTGGTGTTTGCATTTATTTTTTACGTTGCAACTTAATTTGTGTATTTATTTTTTTTTAATTATTTTTTTGTATTTGCTAAATTTTACAGACTTAATTACAATCCCTACTAAAGAATGCAATCCACAAACTTCAAATTCAAAGCCATTGTCAGATGTAGACCCGGAGGTGCTAAAATGTGTGGAACTGAGCTTAGCAAAAAGTGTCGAGAAAAGCTTGAAAGTTCACAAGCAACTGATGTATGAGGTCACAGACAAGCGCAAAGCTTTCACCGACGCTCAATTAAAGAAATACCACGAAGAGAATCTTGATCTCGTTCTTCAGTCATTCTCTGCAACTTACGACCAACCACTCCTCGGCGCTTACACAAACGTCACGGCTTCCATACTGGAGACGAGGGTCAAAATACAAACAAAGATCGACCTCCAATTCCTCAGCTACTTAAAGAGGCACGAAGTTAGCATTACTGCCCTCATGAATAAAATCAAACATTGGATTCTGGAAGAAGAAAGTGCTTATGATGAAGACATGGAGAAATTTAATCCTGAAAAAAGAACCAATGAAGAAATTGCTGGAAAGCATAAGGAGCTGAGTGATAAAGCACTATTGCAATTTCGACAAAAATTTGCAACCAACAAAGTAGATTGGCAAGATTTTTGGGAAATAGAGCTTAGAACTTTACTCAAAGAAAAATTGGAGGAACTTCTTCATGATTCTGAAAATCAAATCCACACTCCTGCAGCCAGCAGCAGTCCCAAACCTATGAACCCGGGTATTATCAGGATTAGGAATTCCTCTAGTTCAGACAGCCCCATTGGAAATTCAGTATTAAAAGCTCCGCCGAATTCCATCAGTAACTTCGGACCCTCTGTCGGGTTCAATGGATTCAGCAACGCTGAAGCAAATTATCTCCAAAATCAAGATAATTACCAAGATTCTATCACGGACTACAGTAAAAAGCTTCTTGACAATAGCAGCCCTAAATATATTCTCCCAAGTATTGCCAGACTTCGAAATATAAGTATTACTTCCACGGATGGAGTCTTAAGAGCTCCCCCGAATTCCGTCAGCAACACTTCCGAACGCTTTACTGACGGATTTAGTAATTTCGAGGAGAGTTACCTTCAAGAGGAGGCGAACTACCGCAGCGCTGATGATGACAATGACACTGAGATTGGAACGCCCGAGTCTTATGATTACAGCATTAGCAACATAGAAAATGCTATTGAAGATCAATTTATTTTAAATGACTTGGATTCAGCGGCTGTTGTAGAGGGAAAAGTAGTAAAGCCTGATATGCAAATCAAAATGCCTGCTAATTTTGTAGATGAAGATTCTGTTTTTTCGAATTCCGAAGACGACTCTCCGAATTTTGAGGGTAATGATTCTGCTGTTCCAAATGTCAAAGATGCTGAAGTTTCAAATTTCCAAGGAGATGATTCTGCTACTTCAGATTTTCAAGGGGATGATTCTGCCATTTCAGATTTTCATGGGGATGATTCTGTTATTTCAACTTCGAATGGGGATGACTCTACTGCTCGACTAACTCTACTAACTCGACTGACTCTACTCTTCGAAGATGATGACTCTGTTAGCCTAAATGACGAGAACAGTGATTCTGCCATTGTGAATGAGGAAGATACCGAAGACAGCACCAATAAAGATAGCAATTCTGAAACGGAATCGATGGATGACATGGAAAGTGAGGAGGATATTGCCGTGGAAGAATTCGAGCAAGAAAGAGATCATGTACCGTTAGGAAATTCCACACCTGAAATTAAAGAAGACACTTTCGAGGAGATAATTAATACCATGGACAGCAATACCAGTGATGAGAAACTGGATGGAAATAATTTCACCGAAGAAATTCCATCAGCTGATTTAACTGATAAAATTGACGTCAGTGTACCGGATTCTAGTCAAACTGATGAAATTGCGGATGAAGAAGCTGCTCTTATTTTATCTGATGAAGCTGCTGACGACAAAGCCCAAGAAATTTTAAACGGTGTTCAGAAAGTGCATGATATTCCCGTTGTGATTGTAACTGAACCCGAGGATCTAGAATTGGACGACGAAATACCCGAAGACATTCCTGCTGAAGATCAACAAGCTACGGAAGCACCCGCTGTTTCTCCTTTAGATGAAAATCATGACGCTGAAGAAATGCCTGCTATGATTCTTAATCCAGATCAAGAATTCACGAGTTATAATGGCGAAATATCAGAGTCACCGGAGATTTCCGACAACAATTTCCACGAAGCTGATGAAAATTCATTTAATTCTACCCACAGCTACACCAACAAATCCATGGAACCTGAAGACATTGAAGACAGTTCCTTTGAAGTCATAGAGGAAGAAGTATCTTTATCATATGAACACCTTCCAGACATCAGTTCTGCATCTTATGACGACGGCTCTTTAGCTAAGATGAAATCATTTGGCTACACAGAGTCGACCCAGTCCTTGCCCGACAACATAACGGAACGCGATTCCATCCATCATGTGACGACGAGGAAAAGGAGGAAAAGTAATTCCAAGTCCAAACGCGTTATTTATGAAAGCACTTTGAACATCCATAAGCTATAATGAGCTGAATTCTCCTATGTAATATTATAACAACTGCCATTATAATGAAATAAAAACCGCAAATGTATGGATTAATGTTCGAAAATCCTACAACCTCCAATTTTATTACGATGATAAATCCTTGCATTTTTAGCACCATTTCCATTCATTTTCACACCGATAAATTCTTGATTTTACCAACGCGACCTATATAATTCATCAATCTTGTGTAAATAAATTATACGAAAGAGAATGAAAGATACAGATGTTTTGCGCAAATAAAGATGATGACATATACAGTTACGTGCACTTCTGCGCTTAATAATGCTGGATTTGTAATAAGAGGAGCAATATAATATATAAGAGATAGAAAGGACGAAAAAAGATAAAAATGGAACATAAAAACTTCATCTATGAGAACTACGTAAATATAAGATAAGCCCCCAGAGCCCAGCAAAAGTAAAGCTCCATCGTCAGCTAATAACAGTCCAATGTCCGACTCACAGAGTCATAAACTAATGGAAATATTATCATTTGGCATTAATAAACTGCATCAGACAGGCTTTTCTACGGAAAATTATCACTTATCACTAAAGAACAAAATTAGGTATTGCCTTTTAGTTTAACTGCACTGCAGGAGAGAAATATTACAGAAATAATTACGATGACTTTATATAACGCTTAATGTTATATTTACCTAGTTTACTCTTATTGCCACGAAAATCATTTCACAGCTTGTCACCATCAACATTCAACATATTATTATCCTCATCATCACATATATACGAATTTCTCGTGACGACACGACATTTGCAATGGAAAAACATGAATCAAGCAGGATGAACACATTTTTATTTACTGAGTAATTTTTCAGCGGGGTAATTTTCAGCACAGATATATAGCACATTCGACCTTAAACAAGACATTGCATTAAAGGTTAGTTAATTTTATTTACTCTTTTCTGCCTTTATTCTATATTTCAGTGCCTTTTTATAATTTTTGTACTAAATAATTCAAAATAATAATAAATCTTATTTAAAAAAATATAGTAAAAAATATTATAATAGTAATTAAAAGATTAAATTAATTAAGGGAAAAATTAAAAGAAATAACGATAAATAATAATAATAAATAATAATAATAATACATAATAATAATAAATAATAATAATACATAATAATAATAAATAATAATAATAAATAGTAATAATAAATAATAATAATAAATAGTAATAATAAATAATAATAATAATATTAAAAATAATTAATAAATTTATTTATTTAAATAAAAATTTAAATAACCAAATCTTTTAATTTAAATAAAAGTTAAATACGTTGCTCCTATTTATTTCTGATAAGAAATACCAATAATTTAAATAAATATTTAAACTAAGTAAATTTCCCGCACTTTCAGTTTTATAAAAATAAGCTTTTGGAATGGACTGTCAAACTGTCAAAAGTCAAAATACATATAAACGGCTCCTTTCACCCTAAAATTATGTTTCACAATTTTAAAATCTTTTGATTTTGTTATTTTATTATAGCCAATATATTACAAATATTCTTACTATTGTACAAACTGTAAAAAGATACCGCAAATGACGTAATGATAATAATAGAAAATCTACATTGACATACAATTTTGACGATTACGCCATACTTAGTTATTATCGTGAGCTCTCGTACTCGTACTCTACTAGTATATACGTTTTCAAAGATTTGTTCCACAATGATGCTGATCATATGAATCATGATGATGAGGATAATAGTGATGATGATCACGATTTTGTGGATCGACCGACGAGAGATGAGCACACACATAGAATGTACTATATATATAAGTTCTATTCTTTTGAAAAAAATACATCATTTTCCTTTGATTATTGCCAGCCGTGACCACGTTTTTTTCATTATTATTACTAAAACTAAAGCATTTGATTTTTCAGAGGTGAAGGGATTTTTGCCTTTGAAAATCCCAAATATATTCCTATGCAATTTTACGTTCATCCTTGTCTTTTCCCCCATTTATGTTTTTACATGTTAAATTGTAAAATATTTATTATTATTATTATTATACCGTTCTTTTTGAGTTTGCCGTATTAAACGCACGGTTTCGATAATAGCAAAGATCCGATGACCTAGTCAATGTAGTGTAGAGCTTGAAGTCGGGGTCGGAACATTCCGATATTTCGGGGTCGGAATCGGAACGGAACAGTTTCGGGACAAATTTTTTGGCCCCGAAATGAATCGGGACAAAACCGGAACATGGGCATTGATCCCGAAAAATTTCGGACCGGAACGGTT
>JAQGAK010004173.1:0-12851 GCA_034696945.1 Lipothrix lubbocki
TTGATTATTTTATTTATTATTATATTTCTATTATTTTATTTATTTTGATTATTTTATTTATTATTATATTTCTAGTATTTTATTTATTTTTATGGTTTTATTTTTCCAGGTGGATTTGGGAAATTCCAGGTGTTAGTTTTAATATGTCTTTTGTCCTTGGAGATTCCTGGCGCCTTTTTAATTTTCCTCCCGATTTTTATTGGTATTTTTTTTTAATTTGATTGTTCGTCGACTTAAATGTCTATTATACAAAAATAATAATTCTTTTAAAATGTGAAGAATAAATATATATTGCGTTTTAGGCGTCCCACCAAAATCCTGGACTTGCATGACCAATGATTCGCTGGAAACTTCAGTCGTCTTGAGTAACGAAACTTGCTCCTGCGAAGGAGAGTTGGCGGCGACCAGTGACAGTTCCATAGTTGGGGAGGTAAAATTAAATATTTGGATTATATTGTGTCCCCCATAATTCTGCAAAAAGTTATACTTTGATTAATTTCTAATTTCTCTACATAGTGGAATTTAGTCTGCGAATCCGCCTGGGTCCCCGATTTCATTACCAGTGTCCAAATGGTCGGGACATTGGTCGGCAATATTTACGCTGGCTCCATATCCGACAGGTTGGATGTTAATGATATTAAAATTTAAAGTCTGAAAAAATTTCGAAATTAATTTCGTATAACAACTTTTAGATTTTGTACTTAGCTACGGAAGGAAATACACTTGTTTAGGTGCTACTTTGCTCATGCTGTTCGGTCAAGTCATCTCTGCTTTGGCGCCGAGCGCCTATGTTTTTGCGGCGGCTAGATTTGTTGCGGGAATGGGATTTTCGGGTAAAAACAAAAGGAATAGAACATTTATTTACAAAAATCAATATTAATAACTTTATTTAAAGAATGATTTTAAATTCTACATAATTATTTACAATTTATATGTAAATATTAAAATTTTTTAATAATAAATAATAATTTTTTAATAATTAAAAAATTAAATATGTACAAATAATTTTTTTTTAAATCCAATTATTTTAATTATTATTTTATGTTTACATGCATGCAAAATTTAATTTGGATTTGAGAAATCCAATAATAACGTAATTTCCTTTGTCGCGTTCAGGTTACCTCGGTCTTTCAGCAATCTACACCATGGAATTCCACACTCCAAATTACCGCCAAATTTGCGGGAGTGTGGGTCCTTGGGGAGAAGCGATTATGTTGTTGGGATTATTAGGATATTTAATTCAGCCCTGGAGAAGCCTTTGTTGGGTTACGACTGTTCCGTTTATTGGAATTTTTGGGTTATTGTAAGGAAATTATTAAATATACACATTTTTTTTAATTATTTTGAAATTTAATAATTAAAGAACAATCACTAAAAAATCTAGTCTCTATGATGATTTTAGTAATATAATTTTTTTCATCACTAGTTTGATTCCCGAAAGTCCACGGTGGCTCCTGAGGAACAACAAAATCCCCGAAGCTTTAAAAGTCACGGATGCCATTGCCCGTATGAACGGCAAGCCTCCCGGGACGATCGGGATTTCAGAACTGAAAACCATTGCAGCTATCGAAATGAAATTAAATTCGAACGGACAAGTCCAATCATTCTCATACTGGCGCATGCTGCGGAATCGAGAAATAAGACTGACCACATTTTATTTAATGACGCTTTGGTTTTCCTGGAGTTTCACGTACTTCGGCATCAGCTACAATCTGAAGAATTTAACCGGGAATCTGTATTTAAACGTGGTTTTCCTTGGGTTGACCGATGCTGTGGGATATCCTGCGGGACTTTTGATTTGCAATCGGTATTGAGAAATTTATATTATTTTTATTTATTTCCTTAAATTATTGTTATTTATTATTCTTTATTTTTTTTTATTTATTATTCTTAATTTTTTTATTTTATTTATTATTATTTATTATTCTTAATTTTTTTATTTTATTTATTAATATTTATTATTCTTTATTTTTTTATTTTATTTATTAATATTTATTATTCTTTATTTTTTTAATTTTATTTATTAATATTTATTATTCTTTATTTTTTTATTTTATTTATTAATATTTATTATTCTTTATTTTTTATATTTTATTTATTATTATTTGTTGTTCTTTATTTTATTTATTATTATATATTAATATTTGTTGTTCTTTATTTTATTTATTATTATTTATTTTGTATTTCCCCAAACAATTTTAACAAAAAATGATAAAATATGTCTGATCTTAATTTGTAGCATTGGCCGTCGAAAATCCGTTGCATTCTTCATGACCTGGGCGACAGTTTTCTTAGTGTCGCTGGCTCTATTTGAATTAATCATCGGATTATCCGAATACCCGTCAATATTACTGGCGTTTTGTCTTGTGGGGAAATTTGGAGTAAGCGGAGCTCGGGGTTGTCTGCGGACATTGACGGGAGAATCTTACCCGACATCTTGCAGGGCCAAAGGTGCAGGATTAGTTGGAGTGGCGGCCAGTTCAGCTGCAATTGTTGCTCCACAATTAGCTTTTCTGGGTTCATGTGAGTTGAATACCTAATACTAAACTTACAAATTTTATTGTAATACCCGCATCTATACAAAAACCTCTTTTCACTCGAGTTTTTGAGCTCAGTTTTTGCAAGATTTATTCTTGTGCATTATTTCTTTTTCTTTTTTAAGTTATTACTTAAATCGTTAATGTATTTTAATTTATTTCCTTATAAGATTGGCCATCGGTACCTTTCTTCGTATTTGCTCTGGTCAGCATCGTTGGAGCTGTGGTGTCTTTTCTGCTCCGTGAAACAATGAACAAGCCCATGAAGGAGCAGACTTCAATAAAGAAAAATCATCCGCCAGCAGACACATTGGTGTTAACTAATCCTAACGTTGTGATAACACATTTATGATAAAAATGCATATATACACAAAAATATTTATTAGTTTCGTTAATAATACACAGATTATTCCTAAGAATTGAGATATTTTATTAATGCGTGTAATTTTTGCCCTACTTTTATGACCAGATTTTAATTACGGAAAAAAGTATTGAATTACAAACTATATGTAAAGGTAATACATAAAGCTCACGCAGGCTGCTATTATAATTCTATTCCAGCACACACAATTGACAACAACACTCTAAACAAAATAAAGTGATGAGCGAAAGGGTACAGCCGTAGAATATGAAAAGTATTGTTTGAACGAAATTTGAGGACGCGCGCAAAACTTCAAATCCTGACTGTTTACGTGTTAAACGCTCCAAGTCGTATTTTCCTCCCTGCAATGAATCCAGTCTGTTTTGTATTCTAGAATACAAGCCCGTTTCAATGATCTTTTTAATGAAATCGAAAAGGTAACCTCCATTGCTATGCAGAGAATAAACTCCGATATCGCCATTTGTAATGCTATCCTGGCTGATAACAAAAGGTTGCTTCTTAAGCGTTCGTCTTCGCCAAGCTGGTACTTTAAATTGTTTTAACCTGTGTCCAAAATCCAGCAAAGCAATGTTATCACACGAAGACACTTGATCCTCCATTGTAGAATTCGTGTTAAATGAGTTAAACAGCACTACTCTGGATAATACGCTTTTGAATAATGTTTCCAGTGGAGTAGGAGTAGATTGAAACTTATCAGTGTACCAGTTCATCCAAAATAGTAAAATCCCTAGATTGGTTTTTGTAATGTAAGAAGTTTTTTTGAATTCTTCAAAAAGTATTTCGTTATGTTTATTTCCTGCTCGAAACATTTCATCCTCGTAGATAAATCCTGCGTATTCTTCCGGCATGCATGTCATTAGTTTAATTTGTTCCAGATCCGCAAACACTTTAGGGCTATCAAATGGCATTGGAGCCGTTAAATCAGATGTAAATATTCCCTTGTAGGCGTTGGACAACACTACAGCAACGATTAGCCAGGACGCAATGACTAATTTATATTTGCTATCTGCAAATGCTTTAAGCTCTTGAATGTCGATGTTTTCGACTAGAGCACGCATCGGCATTGTAATTTGTTTGTAACGCTCACAAACTTTGTGATTCCTTGCCAGTTGTAATTTCCCCATACAGATGGTCATAATCCCTGTAAATATGATTGATGTTGCAATGAATATCCACAACTCCAGCTGAAATGGCTGGGAATATATGGCATAGGAAAGGTAATATCTGATTCCGGTGCAAGTGAGGAATCGCACACTATTGGTCCTTGTGGGTAGAAATGTTGTTGCCCGATCACCGAACATGTTGTAGCTGTTAAGGGATAATACATGCCAAAAATTGACTTCTGCTAGGTGCATAAATTTTAATGTGCACCTACGACGATATGTCATGTTAGAATATCGCTGTCGAATTAGGTCCATTATGAAAGATTCTGCAGATATGGATGAAGCGAAGAGCATTTTGGCGCCGCCATTTAGGTCCTCAATGTTAATGGTATGCATGTCTGTGTATATAATAGGTTGCACAAAATAATTGTAATTTCGAAATATTGTTTTCGTGGCTTCATCAACGCACGGTCGCATATCCAACTGTCTGGAGCAATCCTTGGGATAGCTTATAACACCAACTGTAGAGCAGAAGCAATAATGGCAAGCGGCGAACCATTTCCAAAAGACGAAGTTTTTTATTGAGGATCGTGTTTCACCAGACGTTTTCAGAATTACCACATGAAGCCACCTCAGGTCGTAATGATATTGAGCGTATAATAGCATATTAACATATTGTTTTATATCAAAGTGGCGATATCTATCAATATTAAATGCCAGGATGACAAATGGAATGGAGCGGTGGTAGGGGAGCACATACACACTCTGTAGAATACTTTGGGCCAATGGTGGCCCAGTGTGGTGTATCCATAATATCGCCTGGCATTTTGAAACATTATAAGGTCTACCAAGAAGATCAAATACACGATGGAATGGTCCATATTCCTGTTTTTGTGAATTTTGAAATTTATTGAAATAAATGAGCGGTGCGTTCGACTCAACTAGGTTTTGAATGCTGTAATTGGGTGAGTATATAATCAAATAACAATCCTGAAATGTGAGTACAAATGATTTCAAATTATAAAACACCCCTGGAACTGGAATACTTTGCGTTGTTGTGATGAGAGTGAATAAAAGTGTTTGATATGTACGAATATTTATGCTATCTCTGATATTCATGTTCTTAAACTTTTTATATGCAGAACAGATTTCCCCCCCAAAAAATTGGTCAACTACATATGGCCGTTTCTGCCTTTTTTGTCACAAAACAGAAACATTTATTCTCGTTGCAGAATTGTTGAACGTTTATTACTTAAACTGACTTCATAGACTGTTAAAAATTTCAGAAATATCTTCTGCATGCTCATATGTATGTGGTTGCAATTATATCAATAATAAATCTTCGATTTCCACCAAGTTGCTTTGAATAATGTAGTTTTTGAGAAACTACCACGCAACATTTGAGTTCAATAATAAGACATAATAATATGTTTTTCACGAGCTGCATATTAGATTGCATGATGGAATTAAAACCATTTGAAGGCTCGTTTTCACCTAATTTGATTGTTCAATTATCATAATTACAAAATTCACTATTGTGCTTCTATCAGTCGAAAGTAGGTATTTACACGAGCCATTATAGAAAAACATGATTTGCATGTAATAACACAGCGAAAGGCTAAAATAGGTGGGCTATACTATGAGGAGAGTTCTCTTATAAAAAGATCGCTTATAGACAGAGTTGTCTAGTGCATATACATACAACACAAGTACGTATAATATATATTATATTATGATTACTTTGAAACGAAACTATGTTACGGTTTCAAGTATTACTTTTACATTGACCATATTAGTTTATGCTAATAATACTAACATTTATTGTACTTACATTATTGAAGCTTACAAAAACTAGGGATCGGAACAATTCAATTCAATCCATTCTTTCCAATTCAACCCAATTTTTTTCCTAAATTGAATTGAAACCTAACAATTCAATTCAACTCCAAACTTTTCAATTCAGTTCGATTCAATTCAACAAAATTACATATTCAATTTAATCCAAACAATTCAAAACCAGCACCATTTTGTTTAATATTCTCGCCTATAATAAAAGCTAGTTGTAATAATTAATAATTTTTAAGAAACACAGCCACTTTCTGACTTTTAAACCATGCAATGTAAGATAAAAACGACTTTTTAGCTACGTTTGTCTATTATTTTTGTTTTGCAACATAAAATTTTCGAGTAGTTTCGTAATTTTTTTGGTACTCATTTGAATTGGTTGAATTGCAGTTGAAGAATTTCAATTCAATTCAACCTCAAACCAATTCATTTTAATTCAATCTCAAACCAATTCATTTCAATTCAATTCATCATTGTGAATTGAATTGAAAATTGCAATTCAAATTTGCATTGGTCCGATCCCTACCAAAAACTATATTGGCCTTAGAAACTTACGTTAGTTGTAGTGCAAGCAACCTAAGGATCTCTCGTTCAAACCAAAAAGTTCTAGACAAAACGCAATTAATAATAAAACAATACATACGAATAGTATTGAAAGTACCGTTCGAATGAAATTTGATGACGCCCGTAAAACTTCAAATCCTGCTTGACTGTGCATTAGACGCTCCAAATCGTATTTTTCGCCTTTCAACGAGTCAAATCTATTTTGAATTCTTGTATACAAGCCAACTTCAAGTATCTTTTGAATGAAATCTAAAAAATACACCCCATTGTTTTGAAGCGCATAAAATCCTATGTCGCCACGTACTGCGCTAACCTTTCGGACCACAAAAGGCTGTTTCTTAAGAGTTTTTCTACGCCAAGCTGGCACGGTAAATTGTTTTAATCGGTTTTCAAAATCCAGCAAGGCAATGTTGTCGCAGGTGGACACTTCATCCTCCACTGTAAAATTCGGGGTGAACGAGTAAAACAATACCAGGTGGGATAATATGGTTTTAAATAACGTTGACTGTTTTGTAAATCCAAACTTTTCACTAGTAGCGAAAGCATTCATCCAAAATAATAAATACCCAAGATTTGTGTCCGAAATGTAGGCGCTTGTTTCGAAATTTGCAAAAGGTATTCGGGTAGTTTTATTACCCATTTGCAGTACTTCGTCCTTGTCAACCCACCCGTCATATTCTTCAGGCACGTATGTAATCAATTGCATTTGCTGTATATCCTCAATCTTTTCAGGGCTATTAAATGGCATTGGAGCCGTTAAATCAGATGTAAAGATTCCCTTGTATGCGTTTGTCAACACTACAGCAACGATTAACCAGGACGCCATGACTATTTTATATTTGTTGTCCATGAATGCGTGTGGCTCTTCAATGTCAACATTTTCGACTAGAGCTCGTATTGGCATTGTAATTAATTTCCAGCGTTCAAATACATTGTAATGCCCACTAACTAGCGTCAAGTTAGGGAAAGAAGCGGTCATAATCCCAGAAAGTATTAATGCTGTCCCAATAAATATCCACAATTTCACTTGGAATGGTTCGACGTATATAGCATAGGAAAGGTAATAACTAATTCCGGAGCAAGTTACAAATCCTAAAGTATTGGATCTGGTTGGGATAAATGTAGTTACTCGTTCTAAGTACATATTGTAAGTATTAAACATTAGTATGTGCCAAAAGTTAGCTTTTCCTAGTCGTATCATTCTGATTGCGCAATGGTGACGGTAAGTCATGTTAGAATAACGCTGTCGAATAATATCCATTACGACTGATTGCGGAGTCAAGGATGATTTGAGTACAAAAATCATTTTTGCCCCACCACGAATATCCTCCCCCGCAAGTGTATCCATATTTGTGAATATAAGGGGCTCGACTATGTAATTGTAGTTTCGAAATATTATTTTTGTTGCTTGGTCCACGCACGGTCGCATGGTTGGCTGTCCGACACAATGCTCAGGTAAGCTAACAATACTAGTTTTGCCGCAGAAGCAATAAAAGCAAACGGCGTACCATTTCCATAAAGCGTAATGTTTCATTACATGCTTCGTAGTTTGGTTGTTGCTTTTTAGAAGAACCACATGAAACCATCTCAAATCGTACTCTTTTTGAAGGTATACCAGATTCTTCAAGAACATTTTCAAGTTAAAGTGGTGTCGTTGAACGTTAAGTGCTAGGAAAACATATGGAGTTGAACTGTGGTAGGGTAGGACATATTTGCTCTGCTTGATGTTACGGCCGGTGGGTGGCCCATCGTGGTGCATCCAAAAAATCGCTTGGCATTTTGAAATTTTGTATGGCCGACCAAGGTAGTCATATATACGAAGATATGGTCCGTATCTCTGTTTCTGGTAATTTTGATATTTGTTTAAGTAAACTATTGGCATTGTTGACACATGTAGATTTTCAATGCTGAAGTCTGGTGTGAATATAATTATGTAACAATCTTGGAATGTAAGCACAAATGAGGTTAATTCTGATAATACGCCACGGAGAGGTTTATTTTCCGCTGCTTTGATAAGAAGTAAAATTATTGTGAATTCTATTGTTTTAATTAGATTTTGTATTTTCGGTAGTCTTTGGAATTCTATCATTTTTAGTTTTTTATTATTCCATTTATGTACAAGTATTTATTGTAAACTTTTCCCGGTAAAACACTACCAATCACTACTACGCATTTAAAGCAAAAAACCTAAGTTATACAGGAAAAGAAAAGAAGAAAAGCTTGTTACTTATAACCTGCACGATTTCATGACTTCACTGTAGTCCATTCCGCAATAAATTTTAATTTGTCAAGCATGCGACCCATTTAAATTAATTCTCTAAGTACAGGAATATTACTGTGATACCGTCTAAAGTAATATTAGAATAAACAGTTGACTTCGACATGCACCTATCCCATTTAAAATGCCGTATTCACTCCAAGTATTTATCAAGTTGGTGCTCTATTTCCCTAAGTTTAATTATTACTTGAGGCTTTAAAAGTAATAAATACAATCAAATAAAACAAATATTGGGATTATACTCCGATTTAGACATTGCTCCCAACAGAGTTGTCAACCGTATTTTTTATATGTAAATACATAAATACGTTTAGAGCTCTATGTACAGAGTGCCCAATGAAACCTTAATGTTGTTAATTGCTAACTAAAGCGGATCTCTGTAAAATATTTTTCGTTTTTGAAGTGCGCTCCGTAGCCTGTGCGCAATACCTTGCACGTAGTCCTGCCCAGTGAGCAACCAATAACATTAAGATACCTGTAGAACATTTTATTGTGAATGCAGGATAAAAAGAATCAATGAATTTGTCAAGGATTACAGAAGTTGTGAGCGTTAAACTAAAGTATTTACAAAATGCAAATTGGGCGTGAATTAGCTAAAAATTTAATTTAAATTGCTCATGGGATCCATACCAGTATTGCGACAAAACAGTAAAACTAAAAATATTCCCAGATTCCAAATTGAATTCTCTACAGAACCATTGCTAGTTGAATCCGAATGCCCGCTGCAACTATGAGAAACAAAAATGGCAATGGTTATGCCGGACTTTGTACATGGTTGAGCTTTCTATATAAGAGTGTTCCTTTAAATAACAATAATTTTGGTAATTTATAGCGTTCTCGTACATATAAACCGGACTCTCGCCATAAGAGAACGCTATAAATCACCAAAATCTGCCTCTTATGTAGAAATTCTCTTATAAAGAGATCTCGTAAGCATATAGCCATATATGACATGCGAGCCCAAAGGATCTCTTATAGAGAGAATTCTCTTATATGGAGGCCTCTTGTAGCGAGGTTCCAGTGTACTGAATTGGGCCATTTCGATTAGATCCCACCACAAAAATTTTCACTTGACTTTCCTTACACTTTCAGTGAGTATGAAAGGCAGGGAAGATAATACTTATTAAGCACGTTACTCACAGCTAATTCTGTACCAGTTCACACATTTCGCAACAACATTCCAGACAAAATGAAGTGATTAGCGCAAGAGCACACCCATAAAATATAAATAGTATTGTTTGAACGAAATTTGAGGATGCGCGCAAAACTTCAAATCCTGACTGTTTATGCGCTAAACGCTCCAAATCGTATCTTCCTCCTTCCAATGAATCCAGTCTGTTTTGTATTCTTGAATACAAGCCCGCTTCAATGACTTTTTGGAGGAAATCTAAAAGATAAACCCCATTGCTTTGTATGGAATACACACCGATATCGCCACTTGTAATGCTATCCTGGCTGATCACAAACGGTTGTTTTCTTAGCGTGTCTCTGCGCCCAGCTGGTACTTTAAATTGTTTTAGTCTGTGACCAAAATCCAGCAACGCAATGTTCTTACAAGAAGACACTTCATCCTCCACTCTGAAACTCGAATTGAACGAGTAAAACACTTCTACCCTGGATATGACTCCTTTGAATAATTTTCCCAGTTGGGTAGATGGAAACAGAACACGGTAACTGTTCATCCAAAATAGTAGCATCCCTAGATTTGTATTTGCAATGAATTCAGTTTTTTCAAAATTTTCAAAAGATATGCGATTAACTTTATTTCCCGGCTGCAAAATTAGTTCCTTGTCAATATATCCTTCCCTTTCATCCGGCACATATGTCACCATTTGCATTTGTTCCACATCCACAAACCTTTTAGGGCCATCAAACGGCAGTGGAGCCGTTAAATCAGATGTAAAGATTCCCTTGTAGGCATTGGACAATACTACGGCAACGATTAGCCACGACGCAATTACTAAATTATATTTGCTGTCTTCAAATCCTTTAAGCTCCTGAATGTCAACATTTTCGGCTAGAGCACGCAGGGGCATTGTAACACGTTTGTAGCGCACAAAAGCATTGTGGTACTTCACCAGTTGCAATTTCTCGATACAAATAGTCATAATCCCTGAAAATATGATTGTTGTTGCAATAAATATCCACAACTTCGGTTGAAATGGCTGGGAATATATGGCATAGGAAAGGTAATATCTGATTCCGGTGCAAGTTAAGAATCTTACGTTATTAGTTCTCAGCGGTAGAAAGGTAGTCGCTCGATCCACGAACATGTTGTAACTGTCGAAGACGATTGCATGCCAGAAATTAACGTTGGCTAATTTGGTGAATTTTAACGCGCACCTACGACGATATGTCATGTTAGAGTATCGCTGTCGAATCAGATCCATTATAAACGATTGTGTAGATACGGATGATTTTAAAGCGAAGAGCATTTTGGCGCCGCCAATGAGGTTCTCAATATTAATTGTATGCATGTCTGTATATGAGGCTGGTTCTACAAAATAATTATAATTTCGAAATATGTTTTTCGTGGCTTCATCTACGCATGGACGCATATTCGACTCTCTGTAGCAATGCTTGGGATAGCTTATAATCCCAACTGTAGAGCAGAAGCAATAATGGCAAGCGGCGTACCATTTCGAAAAAACAAAGCGTTTGATTGAAGATCGTCTCTCACCATACGTTTTCAGAATTACCACATGCAACCATCTCAGATCATAATTATATTGAACGTATAATAGCATATTAACATATTCTTTTACATCAAAGTGGCGATATCTATCAATATTAAATGCCAGGATTACAAAAGGAGTTGAACGGTGGTAGGGGAGAACATACGTACTCTGTAGAATGCTTTGCGCCAATGGTGGTCCAGTGTGGTGCATCCACAAAATAACTTGGCATTTTGAAACAATATAAGGTCCACCAAGAAGATCAAATACACGATGGATTGGTCCATATTCCTGTTTTTGTGAATTTTGAAATTTATTGAAATAAACCAGCGGCAATTTCGAATCATCTAGATTTTGAATGCCATAATTTGGTGTGTATATGATTAAATAACAATCTTGAAATGTAAGTACGAATGATTTTAAATTGGATAACACTCCCTGATTTGAAATACTTTGTGCGGTTGTGATCAGAGTGAAAATAAAAAGTTTGTATACATGAATTTTTCTCCAATTTTTGATATTCATTTTCCTACACTTTTTATAAACATGTAAATGCAGATTCGCCTTAGGGTTTTCTCAACAATAAATGTATAACTAAAACTGACATTTTCTGACTTTGATGTCAAAGCCCAACAACCAACTCCTTGTTGCATAAAAAGGTCAAAAGTTGTTTGAACTCACAGACTGTCTAACGTTTGAGAAATGTCTTTTTTAATATTCTAATATATTCTTTTTTAATATTCTAATATATTCTTTTCTAATATGTCTTTTCTTCTGTAGGTGTAATTGATTAGAAATAAGACTTGCATTTCCACCAAATTGTTTTAAATAATGTAGTAGTTTTAGAGAAATTAGTTGTTCCATAATTAATTTTATGTCATGGTTCAGTTGAATACTTGCTTGAAAATTAAGCAAGATTGTCTGAACATTCTATTATTTCCATTAAATTTCTCACGAAGCTATTTTCCCTGACGGAATAAACCTTAACATTTAAAGCTAATTTGTCTCTCTTTTCAAGACATCCTTTGGGCCGATATGTCATACATGGTTGAACTCTCTATATAAGAGTATTATTTTAAATGAGATTAATTTTTGTAATTTATAGCGTTCTCTTACGTCGAAAGCCTGGTGTATGTACTTCACAAGTGAGCAAATCTTCAATATAATTATTAATAAATACATAATAATATACATACAGTGAACTCTCTCTGTAAACGATCTCCATATAAAAGAACCCTACTCTTTAAGAGATTTCTCAATTTTACATGTCATCCATAGTTACTTTATACACTGGACTCTCGCTATAAGAGAACGCTATAAATCTCCAAAATCAGTGACTCACATAGAAATTCTCTTATAGAGAGAGCTCATATGCATGTAACCATGTATGATATCGTCGGTTAAACCAGCATAGGAGCTATTTTACTTTTTAGCTAATTTGCATAAGCGCTATGTTAGTTTTGTAGA
>JAQGAK010004174.1:0-12849 GCA_034696945.1 Lipothrix lubbocki
TTACATGTAAATCTCATAGTCCCTCATTCTTATAGACTCTCATACAGTTGTCACAGCGGTATTTCCTCTCACTGCCAATATACATAGCGAGTTCCCAGTTTATACATAGTGACTACCATCATTATTGCACTATTTTACATTTCTGTTTAATTATCCCCATAATATTAACCTTGTTCGTTACAGTGTGTACAGAAAACTACCATAATATTGGTAAAATGTAAAATCGCCAATTAATCATCCAGGTGGTTCACTAATCGAAAATTGTAATTATTAATTTGATTGTAATTAAATGATGGCCATTAAAAAACATTCTTCTCTATTAAAGTCGAAAATATTAAGATACTTTCTGGGTCCATTGTGTTAAAAAGCAATTTAATTTGCAATTATTTACTCACCAAAAACAATCGCGGTGTGCCTTCCCTCAAAACCAATTTGCGCCGCCCGTGATTTAATATCAGATAACGTTGATCCATTAAAAGATTTTCCGGGCTTTAATTCTTCAGCCTGAATCTCAGTTAAAGTATCGAAGTATTTCCATGCCATTGCATTCTTTTGCGTTCCTTTCCAAGTATTTAAATTCGGTGGAGTATACTTAAATAGTAGTTTCGTTTTTTGCGAGAGCTTGTCAACCTTTGCATTCAGTGCAATCATTGTCTCGTTCAGGGAATTTATGAACTTTATTATGTCCATAAACCCGTTTTGGTAGTCGTTCCGAACTTTTCCCACCAATGAATTTTCAAATTCTGAAAAAACAAATAGTATTTCTCGACACTGATTTCAACAAAATTTTCTACTATTCTAATTTGGCTATGCTTAGGTAATTACAGCACCTTCGCTCTCTTCTATTTCCAGGCTGGCTGGAGTTTGCCCGTGAGTAAATGCAGGATTCAGGCACAACATCATCGAAATAAAAAGAAGAAATAAAAGTTTCTTCTGAGAATAATTATTATTCATAATTTTCCAATGTATAACAGTGTTTTGTAAAATAATGTATTTTAAATTATTCCTTCCCGATAAGTTGTAATATAAAATTTTGAAAATTAAAAATTCTTTATTATTTAAATAGTCCAGACTGAAGTTGTGAGCAGCAGAAATTGATGTGCGAAGGATTTCTCAATAAAATGAACTTATTGCCTTCTAATTTCTCAGCAGAAAGATTCGCTTGTCTGGACGATTAAATTGTGCAAAAGTGGAAGTCACTCAAGAAATTGACAATCATATTTGGAATTAATTAAACACGCGGGCTAATCTATTTCCTTTACCCTTTTTTGCACCATGATTACAAGTTAAATTCATGCTGCTCTTTTACTTCGCAGTTCTTCATACAGTCAATTCACTATATTCTACAATAATTATCAGTTCTATTTTCCTGTCCAAATCTTTCCACGAAACTTTTCTATGCACAAAACTTGGCACTTCCCGATAATCCTTGACCCTCTCTCGTTTCTTGAGTATTCATCTGACTGTTTTTTTTAACTGCCAAACCACACAATTTTTAAGAAAATAAACTGGAATTTTAATTGCCACCTCCTTGTACATGATAATAAATATTTTTATTTCAATTTTTCAGTAAAACTCGTTAGAACAATTTTTCTACTTTTAAGTAAACATTCCATAATACTTTTATTATTGAATGAAATGCATGCAAGTTCTGAAAAAATTAATAGTATTAAATTAATTCTAGATAAAAATCTGATTAATATTAATGTTTTTATAACAGATTTAGCCCAGCATCTTCAAATCTGACAAATCCCAACACAAATTCCATAATAATTTTACTAATAAATGTGATACGCGCCAGACCAAAAAGAAAATCGAAAAATAAAATCAATTGTAGATTTAAAAAAATCGGATTTATATTTTTATTAAAGATTTGGCATCTTTAATCCAGCAAACTCCCCTCCCGTTGATTTCACAAACTTCAAATTTCTGAAGCTCCAAGATAAAAAAGGCAATGAACATTTTCAAAAAACAAAGTATTTTGTATGGGGAGCTTATGTATGTACAGAAATATATAAGATATATGCTGGCCCTAAGGATCTTTTATAGAGAGAGCTCTCTTATTCATTTACATAAATATCATTTACAGCAAATACCCAATGTAATATCTTTCGAGTTTCTGCGAAGGAACTTCTCAAGAATATAAACTTATCTTTTTATTCCTCATCCTGCATGAGTTGCTCCTTTTGACGACTTAACAAGTGCAAAAACTGAACTTACTGATATAAACATTTTGCAGGCAATTTGACAAAGGAACTCTCTGTTTTGTTTACACTTTTTTTCACAAGCTTTCCTGCTTAATCTCATGTTCCTTACTATGCAATGCTTTGTACACACATTTAAGCCATTTTAATAAATTCCAATAATTCTTGATGAGTCGTTTCCCGGACATGAAACGCGATGAGCAATATTTTAAGTGGGGATCTTCGGTATTGATTTTTATTCGTCAAATATTTTTTCTTTGATTATTGGAACATTTTTATGGTAATTTTACCTACTATTTTAAAAAGTTTCCCCTGAAATTTCCATTTTCGTGAATCACCGGTTTAAATGCTTATTGTCTTCCTAATTTTACAATAAATACTGGAATTAAAATATATGAAGCAGTAAATAAAATATTACTCTTCTTAATCACTAACATTTCCCTAAATATTATTCTAAACAATAATGTACAAAGTTTGCATAAGTTAAACTTTGCAATAACTTACATGTGTTGTAAGCTACTTTTGAGCTTATTGATGCGATATAAACGTATGTACATAATGGTATAATGCATGTATTGCATTAGTAAAGCTTTAACTTTGCATGTGCGGCTGCGGATGTAATGTGCCAAAATTAATGGGAACTTTATGTATGACAACGTATAAGCTATTGCTCATTTGATTTTCCTCTGCAAATCCCTTGCTGACTGTTCTCTGTGCACATCACTTCGCACATCCAGAGGGTTCTTATCGCTCTCTCGGCTTCCTGAGAATTCATGCGACAATTTTTTTATTCAACCGTCACACCACTGAACTTGACTAAAATGAACTTGAGCTCTTTATGTGTTACTCGCCCTTATGTAAATAAAAATATTGGAAATAGTTTATTAGAATTTTCCAGTCAAACGTTAATCACAACAATGAATGAGAAAATGTAAGAAAATGAAAGACAAAATAATTTAAATAATTTAATTTTAGATAATAGGAACATTTTATTTCTAAATGCAAAAATATAACAACACTTAACGAAATTCAGAATCTTGCTCATGTACATCTAATGTCAAAGTTTGCAACGAGTCAAGAAAGGCAATTTAGTTTTCCAAAAAACCATATTTGATTGGACATTTTTGGACGAAGTTTTTTATAAGCGCTTGACGTTTAAATAACAATAAATGATTTATTTCATATTAAATAAAATAATTATTTTTTGTATTAATAATCATAATGTTAATGAACTATCGTGACAAGGCCCTAAATTAATACTTCTTTACAATATCATCTTTCTATTATTAAAATTTTATTATACAATATAAATAAATATGTATTATCTCGATTGCCGTTGGTAACATGCATATTTGGACATATTTTTGGCAATAATTTGCAACTTTTTTACAGGCATTTGTAATGTATTTCCCAATTTATTTTATCCATCATTATCCCAGACATTTTCCGAAAAAGTACAAACAAGATTTGCCGTCAAAAATAAATTACTGACCATGGTAATGCAATTTAAATTACGTAAAAGGAAATAATGGAATTTTTGAGAAAATTCAAAAATAATTTATTAATTAAAACGTTTGTATGTTTTTTCTTTGTATGTCTTCGCGGTCTTCAATCGGATTTCTTCGTGGATTTTCCTGGACTTACAAAAATATTTGGATTGTAATTACGAAAACTCAGGTAAGAAATAATATCTTTATGATTACTCTAAATAATAAATTTCTGGCAAATATTGTTTTATTGCCTTTTAAAAAAAGCATATATGTACTTGTGTCGTTTTTTATGTGCTCTCTCAAATTTAAAAAATTAATATGTAGCATGTATTTTTGTATTTACAAATATTTCGATTTTATTTTATCTTTTTGGAATTTCATACATTTTATTGCAGAATGCCTACAAAGCCATCTCAGAAATGTGGAAAGAAATAAAATTACTTGCGCTTAACTTGTGCATAAAAAGTCATTTAAGGACAATTAAATTTAGAAGCTTAAAGTTATTCTTGACTTTGCTTCTTTGCAAAGCATTTACTTCACACATTCGGTCCAACCATTGTGGTCAATTTTTCGAACTCTGAAAGAGTCGTTTCCCCATATTGTACGATTAATCGCGGGATATTTTAAATTGAATTTTTCTGAAGTGGTTTTTATGGGTTGGAGTTTTTTTTAGTCAGTTATGTTAACGTTATTTTAACTTATCAGTTTCTACAAACAATTTAAGTCCGCCTCTAGGCCATAAAACATGATCAGATAGGTGTTTACAATGGTGATAATTGTATTAAAAACTATCTGAAGATATTGAAGAGACCATTGACGACAACTAAAACGAGTAGTCACATAAGCTCAGAGAGCTAATTTGGTTAGTCCAAGAGACTGATGTCGTCATTTGGACTGTCCTTAGACTAAATTCGTTTTGACCACAAACACAGAAAGAAGCCCCTGTACAGTCCTGGTGTTCCCAAATTTTGTAGCAGTCGTCGTTCTTCGGTTGAACCATGCTAGCACGGTTATTCCACCAATCACCGACATATTTGCATTCACCGGCTTTAATATAAAATTTCTCGGAAGACCCAAACGTGGACCAAGTTGAGTGCTGGTATAGTTTAATTTCTACAGATTTGGGAGTAGTGTACGTGCAACCGCTGATACTCTGAATATCAGAAAGTCCTTTTATGGTGATGTCAGATATCACGCCACCAGTGATAGTGACATGCATTCCAGTGCAGCCAGGTTTCTCCCAAAATTTTGCGCAACTATTGGCGTTAATCCGCGCAGAGAGGCCTCCATTTGTCCGTTGACATTTGTCGTCCCTGCCAAACAATTCTTCTTCGTTTTTAGCCGGCCTAAACACAGACTTTTCCTTAAACTCGTAGTTGACCTCTTTTGCTAGGTCAACGGACCAACCTCGGCATCTGCTGTCACACTCACAGAGAAGCCCAAAGAGAGCTTTTCCACACGAGCCGGTTGCGCAGCAACCTGTTAAGGAGGATGAACCGTCCCAGCAGCTACTCTGAGTCCGACGTACAGACGTTTTTTTTATAACTGATGGGGCATTTGAGAGCATTTGCTCCCACCAGCAACAAGGCCAAAATCAGTCCAAATCTCATTGCAATTCTATTTTCAAGAATTTAAGTGTGATTTAATAATAAGTAATTTTAATATTATATAGGACAACTCTACTATAAATTAATAAAATATTTTCTAAATAAATTAAAAACCAAAATAAAAAGTAATCGACTCACTAATACGTTTGACCTCCCAGGCTTGAGCTCCTCTGTAAACAATTGTCGGATGGAATGTAAAATCAAGAGAAAAGAAAAAACAATTTGCAGAGAATAAACGTTATCGCTTTGGAATACTGAATATAATTATTAATTTTCTATGAATTCTTGCAAGTGCCAACTTTCGTGGGATGACAGGAATGAAAATCTTTACGCACGCATAAATTGTGTGTGATAACTTTCTGCTTCAAAAATCCTCTTATATTTTAATTCCTTATCCGAAAGCAAATACTTGCGGCTACATACGCTTTTGCGGTTGAGAGTTAAAAAATTAAATTAAGTCCAGAAATTATTTTACAGGCATTTAAAAACCTTCGGTATCTTTTTTCCTAATAATTTAAAATTTATTTCCTTCCCATGTGCTAATTTCAACTTTTGAATTTCACACATCCGGACAAGCTATCCTAATCAATTCGTCGTTATTCTAATGAAGCATTTATTGAGGACTTATGATGAGTTAAGTACATAATACTACAAGTTATAGTAGCATTATGTCAGATCATTCCTCTTCAAAAATTTCTGTGATGTTGATAAAAATTTCCTTTCCGCAGTCCCTTTTCTAATGTGGTTTGTCACGGTGTTTCACTGCTTGTGATTCTTAGTTTTATCCGGTAATTTAGTTCAACATATTTTATTTAATTGATTTTCCCTTGCAAATAGTCACGCTTGATCTATAAAGCCATGCCAAAAAAACATTGCAAAAATACAAGGTTATATAAAAAAACTAAGACATTTTACATGCACAATTTCCTTTGATTACAAAGGAGTTATGGCAAAGCCTTGTGTGGTTGTAGCTTAAGGAATTGCTAAAATTGTTTTGCAGGCATTTTATAAGTGGGCAATATCGCTTTTCTTTTTACACTTGTAAGATCCACGCCCTGTACTAGTTCTTACTTTTGGCGACGTATACTTGCACATTTCTAGTCGACTCATTCTTATCGATTTTTCCTCTTTAAAATAAAACCATTTTTGTGAATTTCTATGAGTTGGTTATATGTAGATAGTTATAAAACTATTTCAACTTGAAACATATTTAAAATTAAATTTTTTTGCTGGGCAAGACATTATTTTAATTCATTACCCAATTTAAGTTGGCTGAGAAAATTAATGTTATATTTTTCGTGATTAAAAAAACGCCTCAATCAGCAATAAACGTGGTCAACAGAAGGAAGTCCAGTTTTATTACCATTGCAATGAAATACATTGTATGTACATACATCTTACTTTCGCTATAATAGATCGCTATAATTCAGCAAAATCAGTCTCTTATATACAAATTCTCTTCTATAGAGAGATCTAGTATGCATATGACTACCTATAATATGTGGGCCCAATGAATCATTTGAGGAAATTGGGACAAATTGTCTATATAACAAATAATCCTCTATAATTTATTCCAGTTTCTTCTTCAGTTCGCCCTCTTACATTTCGCTGTATGCATACAATATATTGCACTCCTGATCCTCCATATAAATTTTTGGGGTTCATGAGGATTCATCCGACAATTTTTATGTTCAACTTGCAAACATGTAATTTGTGCAATTCGTTTGACCTTACATATAAAGAACTTCTACTATGTGCAGGTTTTTTCTGCATTCTTGTGTTAAGAATTCTCAAGCATTTATAAACTCATTATAAACTCTATGTATGTATTTTGTACAGATCCTCAAAAAATCAACTTGAAAAGCCCGGGTTGTTATTTCATACAAATTTTAGTCATTTTTTAATTTGAATTCTTTGTTCTCATTCTCAACAAGTTCACTAAAATCCTTTCACGGCAACTTTATTTTTACCGATTTTATCCGTTTTTTCCAACCTTTCGACGAGTAGTTTGATATTTAAGAAAAAAAACTTAATTATTAAATACTTAAAACGTAGTATGTACCGCAATAAATTGTGTTCATACTTTATTGACATTTTTTTTTACTTTGTTTACATTATTTATTATATTTTGTGTATTTGTAGTTTTATACACTGAGCTATTGCTATAAGAGAACGCTATAAATCAACAAAATCCGCCTCTTATATAGAAATTCTCTTATAAAGAGAGCTCGTATGCATATAAACATATATGACATGCGAGCCCAAAGGATCTATTATAGAGAGAATTCTCTTATATGGAGGCCTCTTATAGCGAGGTTCCACTGTAGTAGTATTCAATCATTAAATTATTTAATTGCCTATGATAAATAAAGTTTAAAAATATATATTAAATAAGGAAATTATTTGTATTGATCGTTTAAATTTTAATAATAATAAGTAAAGGAATAACTTTCACACAGTCATTAAAAAATAAAAAGTGATGCTTTTAATAAAAATGCGAAAGACGGCAAATAGTTCAGTTTAAGGGGTGACAAAGGTCATACGCTAACGTTACGGAGAGCAAAATGCTCTTATAGGGAAAGGCGCAGGCCTCAGCGGCAAGAAATTTGCCGCTGTTATAGTGGAAATGCTCCTATAGGGAATGCTTTTATAGGGAACACAATAGTAGTGTATACCGACCATAAGGCGCTTCATTCAAATAAATAATTGCCCAAATTTAGCGCCTGGAAACCATAGAAACCACACTATATTTAAATATAAAAGCGCTAAAATTAATGTTAACTTACATATCATACCTCTAACGAGCCGCAGAATTTATCATTCATACTACTTTTCAAGTTGTACCTATTGAATAACATAATAAGACTTTTTGCAAAAGAAAGGATTATTATGTTATGACCATCAATGAATATGATGCAACCTTATAATATAAAAGCAATATAAGAATTTTGCCAAACTTCCCTTGTTGCATAGTCGTCATGCTAATGATTTAGGGGAAGATTTATTCTACTGTGAAGCAATGGTATTAGAAAAGAAGTGGAAGACACAGAATTTATTATGTATCAAGCCAGTTGAAATATAGCAAGTAAAGAGATCACTCCTGGTAAGCACATTTATCAGAATTTTATATTTTTCTTGATTTACTATTAAAACTTTACAAATAAATTAGCACTTTTGCTTACAATAATTTAAAATTAAACGTATTCTTTTCGTATTAAACAGATTCTTTTTAAAATATAGTTCCTTATAATAATAATTATTACATTTTATTTCAGAAATTTTAAACATCAAAATGGCTGGACATTTTCCAAGCAACATTGACCTAGGGGTAAGATTTAACATCACAGTGCAGCAACATCACGGTGCAGTTGAACACGAATCGTGGAGACAGTGTATTCAGACAGGAATAGAGCAAGGGTTTGAGACAGACTTTTATCAGTCGGACATCGATAGAGCTACACAAAGTGTCTTGAGAGAAATGCGACGGAATCCATTACCGACAGAGCTTTACAACGTCGCCAAAGCAATGTTGATTGGCACCTGTAAAATCAAGAGCATCCCGCCAGGTCAGTTTTTTGAGCACCATCGGGCAGATATTGACCAAATTCAAAAATCGTTGATACGGTTGTTGGGAATAAGTGAGAGCGAAAAGCACGTCATCACCACGAGTCCAGGCGGCTACGCGCTAATGGCAGAAATGGACCAAAACGGTATGCAGGCAGAATGCCATCGTATTCATCAAAAATTTCTTGACAATGATGTTGTGGAGCCAGTAGAAGTTTGGGATTAGCGGAACAAAAGTAATACAAGAAATTGTAATATGAAGACAAAATATTAAAATTTGGATCAAAATAAATATTACCAGTTTATCTGTTTCCAAAACAAAACTTTGAATTGTATACAACATATTAAAAAGGCATACTTACGTATTGATTATTACCAAATCATTTCATGCGGGACAAAAACAGCACACCGAATCAGAATTTACGAATTCCATGTATATGTAGATCTTTGAAAACACGCATGACATCGCAAAATAGTTTCAATTTCTAAAATCACAATGAAACCATAATGGGATATCAGGCGTGCAAAAAGCATTAAAGAGGTGCAAAGCAAATAGTGTAATTAGTAAAGATTTATAGACACAATTTGATAAAACAAGAAATGCGAGTTCTAGTAATAGGGAGAAAAATAATTGAAAGAACTAAAATATTGCACAAATTAAAAAACCAAATTTATTACTGAAAAAGAGCTGAATATAACTAGCATAACGAGCATAATAACATTAGGATAGAAATTAAGCACAGTAAAAATTGAGATAAAAAATAACTGCTAAAAAATAGAAAAGTGCAAGACAAAATAAACTGCTACGTGAGTTTTTACTCATCGCCAGTTGAACCAAAACCACCATCCCCTCTATCCGTTTCAGTAAGTGACTCTACTTCGACAGGATTTGGAAGCTCACACTTTTCCACTACTAACTGGGCGAAACGCTCATTGCGATTGAATCTTGTGGGAGTGTTGGTCAGATTAATGAGCATTACTTGTAAAACGCCTCTAAAGTCCAGGTCAATTAACCCGCCTAAAACAAATAATATTTAATTTGTTTATTTTATTCTTACACAAACTTCAAAAAATCATTATTTGTGATTTAAACAAAATAAGCTTACCGAGAACGCAAATTCCTCTTGCAGCCGTACTGCTGCGAGCCATTATTTTTCCATACGTTTCAGCTGGAAGTTGCATAGAAAGCCCGGTATCCACTGTCCTCAACTCGTTGGGCATCAAATCAAACTCCTCTGGACAATACAAATCCAAGCCAGCAGATCCGTCAGTAGCTCTTGTTGGTATTTTAATATCACCATTGGATTTAACGAATTTAATCTCCATATCGAAGCGTTAAAAAGTAGCACAATGATTATAATTCAAAGTATAAATTAATGAAGAATCGTTACCAGTTGTAGATACTTTTTTGCCACACGTGAAACAAATGACTTCACAGTTAAAATATGTAAAATCTAATTGCTTGACAAACCTGGTATGAACTGCAAGACTGTTAGAACTACAGTTGCCACAAGCAATAACACAGAAATTGACTGAACGATTTTCCGCGATGCCAAGATGGTTGCAAGACAAAACGCTCCAATCATGCATTCCGAAGGAAAAAGAATAAGAGTGGATTAAATAAAAAAAGTTTTTGCTTTTATACAAATTTTTTGAATTTGCAAATTTTTTTAAGCTTTCTAAATATTTGGGTTGTTTATGAAAAACAGCAAATAGGAGTAATATTTAATACGGTTGTTTAATCATGCTAATTAAAAACATAATTAAAGTAATAAAATCGAAGGGATATCGTTAGATTGTTACCATTGATTTGCTCACACCTGAAATGAAACGGTTGGAAAATCCTCTTAATTATTGTTTGAATGTAATGGAATTTTGTGGTGCCCATAAGCGTACGTCATTGTATTATTTTTTTTATATCTTTTCACACTTAATGAATTAAACGCCAATTTGTTTTGCACTATTGAATACATGCTTGCATTAATTTGTCTCAACATATTTTGAGTAACGTATTCTTCAGTACTATCTAATAGAGTTTGCTTATATTTTTCATGTGTTAGGGATTTTTGGGCTGTCTTGGTAATCCCTTTTGATTTTCGAATACTTCTTGCACTTCCATTCTCGTCCTTAATTAATACACTGTAAACCTTTGGTTTTAATCCTATAAATTCTTCAATCATATATTCTTCAACTTTTAGGTACCCAATTTTGTTCATATTTTCTTTGGAATGTAGCACATGTTCAGGTGGAAAAAGACTTAAATCCAAATATTTGGACATTGATTTTACGTCAGAATTAAAATCTGTACTGCAAAATTCAAAACAGATTGAGTCAGTATCAAAAAAGAGCAGCTTTACGTTTTGTAAATGCTTACAAATTACTTCATGGTAATAAAATCCAAGCTCTCTTTTACTACGTTCTAACACAACTAATGATATAAGAAAGGGTAAATTAATTTTATTACGAGGTTTTCCAGAAAATATTATGCTAATATCTTGACCAATAATTTTAAAATTTTTAAATTTTGGTTTAGCTAGCTCCTTTCTTGCTGTTTGCCTATCCAAGCAAACTTTAGCATTTAAATATTTTGATGAATTTATTGCCGTATAACCAAAAAAAGAATTTGGTATTGCTTTTGCAATTTTATCCTCGAGCGGAGTTTGAGCATTTTCACGTAACACAGCACATTTATCAATGAAAGGTTTAAGATATGGCGCTGTTTCAAATTCTAAGATAGAGTGAATTTCTTCCAAACGCCAGCCACAATGCAAATAAAACAAGAGGTTATAATGGTAAGTCACGTACCGTTCCTTTCTGTAGAAAGTCATCAAAAGTTTTTCCGTTTTATAAAAGCTTGGTTTAATTTTTAATTTTGTAGATAATTGTTTTTGCAAATCAGATAATTCATTATGTTGGACAACGTGTTTTTGTGATACTAAAGGGAAATAATTCAGTCTATCTTGAACATTTTTATCGTCACATGTAAGAGTAACTTCTACAAAATATCCCTTCCCACTGTCATCCGGTAAATTCCAATTCTTTTCGACACTTTCGCTTTCGAATAATGTAAAATTCTTGATTTCTTCTTGTGTTAAAAATCGATATCCACCGACAGGTAAATATTGTGAAAGCAATGATGCATACATGCTTCGTACATCAGTTGACAATATGTATTTTTGTGGTTTTGTAGGATCAAAATTAGCACCATTTACCATAGGATTATTTGCTTCGCTATGAGAAATAATAATATCACTCAAACCCCCACGTAAAGAGCGTTGCAAGAATGAATACATAGCAGGGTCTTTAATATATTCAAGAGGTGTTCCTATACTCTTGATTCCAGCGTTATATGCAAAGCTAGCCAAAGAATTTGTCCAAAATGGACAAAGGGAAAAATTTTTCATTGCATTTGCTTTAAATTCTAATAGGACCGCCGATAATAGCCCTACATCAAGTAAATTGTAAATTCGGAGAAAGTCGGAGAAAGTACTACATTTAAATTCAAACCACACTTCTTGAGCCCGTTTAAAATTTTCATCACTGCATTCTTCAAGCTTTAAATCATCGAAAAAATATTCTCTGCTTGGAAGCTCTACATGATTAAGTGAATCCACGCCAGTTAAAAACAGAAATGGAAATTTTAATTTTTCAGTACATAATAATAATTGTTTGTCATTGAGACCATTAAACATTTGGTCAACTGTTCTAAATTTAAATCTTAATTCCTCCATTGTTGTTGTCTTAGATTTTATTGACGATACCAAATCATCTAGGGATCCGGGAAGCAAATTTAAACTGTCCTTAAGACATAAAACATTATTTATAATTATGTTTGAAAATTTAGACTGGGTTTTTGGTGTCAGGCGTATAGATTGTATATTATGCGAATTAATTTGTTGTAATACGTATACATTGTCGAAGGATATTGCGTTATGTGCATATGCAATTGCTTTCGTAAATTTTCTACACAATCTGTTGCAAATA
>JAQGAK010004175.1:0-12847 GCA_034696945.1 Lipothrix lubbocki
TAGTAGTTTCTGTTAAATTTCTCTCGCGATAAAAGTGAAGCAAAAGAGAAGTACACGAGAAACTATACATAGGGCTTCAGAGGAAGGATGGATTACTGTGCAGGTGCAGGGGATGTGTTATATCTTTCTTTTACTTTAGAATGAATGAATCTATTACAAATACTAGTTTTACACATTCAACGAGGTAATTAAAATTAGTTATATGCGCCGTTATGTTTATATTCTACGTATGACGTATATCAGTAATTATTACATATTATAACATCATTACTCCACATACTTATATATATATACTTACGATTAGTGCTATAAGTATGTACCTATATGTAGTCCATTACATTCCATAAAGACTGACAGTTGAGATTACACACGCAGTTGTTTTCTACTGTTGTAAGGAACCCCTATTTTACTGCTTTCACTGGTCTTTGTTCTTTATTTTTTTTACTCACTCTTCTGTTATCCACAACGTTGAAAATCCGGTGGAAAAGTAAATAAACTTTGGCAATGTTAAAACGAGTAAGTATATGTATGAAGAATCAAAGGAATAATGCGTTGTAATTTCTATGGATATGTCTCACTTAGTACGTTTAGGAAAGAATTGTGAATTCGTTTAGAACATACATAGTAATGTCCTTATCCCCGTAGATTGCAACAAATCTTTGAATTTTTGGGATATTAGATATTCAGATCAATAAGTTAAATTCGATATTTGCGAACGAATGTGTAAGGTTTCTGGGGATCTGTCCGTTGATTGTGTTACAGACGTGGAAAGCTTTCGTCTAGAATATTCGTGAAAGTCATTTATTGGTTTTAGTATTCTCTACACGATGTTCTTATTCCACTTATACAGAGCACTGTACTTGTATGTACATCCCATTTGTGGTATATAATAATAAGAGCATATAAAATGCTACCTGGTTCCAATTAGGGACTAAAACTAGTTTGAAATTTAACATAACCTTACATTAGATCTGGAAAGTTTCAGGGAATCATGCAGGGGAATACCTGTATATTTAAATCAAGTGTTATTTTATCCTGCAGAAGAAAGAAGTCAGGTTAAGGAGTACGTAGTGAGAATGAGAAGTTTGAGTTACATCATCTCCAAAGTATGAAAAGGATAGGCAATGACTGTACGTTCCAACAATTACAAGAACTCAAGGCGAAGCACATATAAATAAATATTATATACATACGAAGCTGGAATTGAAGGAAAACGAAGAAGATGCGTTCATGCTATACATATATGGCGTTACAAGCAAAGATCTTGTTTTTTGCTTCTCATCCCTCTTTGCCGTCTACTTTGTCCCCGCCTACGGCTCTCAAGAACGAACTTAATAATTTCCATTTGTTGGTCATTCACCAAAATACTATTCGTAAGCACAGTCCATGTGCGTACAAAAGTTACACTCCCATCGAATGTGTCTCTCACTCTCCTTGACTTATTTAAACCCAAACATATAACCCAAAATAGTTGCTATTTTCTATTTAGTGCTGCTGAACTTCTTGGATAACACAAAAGATAGATTTATACTAAGAATAAAGATTCTCGCAGCAGATATCACATAATTAGCACCACCAAAATACTCTCGAGTGGAGGTGAAGAGTTTTAAAAATACACACTTCAGTGTGATTGTGCATATCATTCACTGGCAAGCAAGCAAAAGCTAATTCTGTGCCAGTGTTGCGTTCTAGTTCGCGTTCAGTGTAAAAAAAACATTCCAAACAAACAGCGGATATCGCAAAAAAATTGTGAGTAATCAAGTTTCATATTTTAAATAACTAATACAGTAGTTTTAATCCTAACACAGCTTTATTTCTACAACTAATTCGTTACATTTAGGTGTACATTGTATAATTTGTATTGTATATTTTATTTTGCAATATACATACAATGCTAATTAAATTACATATCAAAATTGCACATTTTGGACTACATGCATCATAAAAAATACCCCGCTGTTTTGCATTTTTATGGAGCAATCTGCAATTTAATTAGACATTTCATTTTTCAAGGTGACGAGGATATAAGAAAATAATTATTTTCGAAAACTGAATGACTAATCTCCTTCGTCAATGCGCATTCATAATTTTATTGTATTTCAATTTATAAATATCTTATTACTACTTTTTAATTTAAGGCGTCGGATGGACATTACTAGCCGTCAACAATGATTTAAATACAAAATATATTTTTATGATTTTATACAATTAAATTTATTTATTATATATATATATTTATTTATTAAATAAATAAATTTAAAAAATTACCAAAAAATACATTTACGATTACAATTTAAAAAATGATAATTTTAATAACTTTATTTATTAGGAAGAAAAATGATGTCGTGGAAATTGGGAATGATTAGCGCCATTGTGCTTGCATCCATTGTGGTAGCTTCTGGAGCTGGTCCCCACAATTCTGTTTGCAAGGATGACCTTCGTGACTGCAGGAGTAATACAACATTCTTAAAATGTTTTAGCAGTGTGTGCATTTGCAGTGCTACCAGTCACTTTGACGAAGAACAACAAAAGTGTTACCTTCACACGGGTGCAACCTGCGACATGAAGCCAACAACTCAACGAGACATCCAACAATGTGTCAGAAATTCAGAATGCAAATCTCCAGTTCCCAACGCCGTCAAAGGGCAGTGCACATGCAAACCGGGGTATACCGAAACACATCTTGGGCTTTGTGCTTCCGCCGGTTCCATCTCTGTCAGCTTGATACTTCTTGTGGTCAGCTTTGTGGGCAGTCGATCTTTTGTACAATGAGTTGCAGCCTTTAAGGACAGCCCTTCTATATGTACATCTGTACGCATGTAGAAACATTGTCACAATCCTAATAACGTCGTTTCTGATTCTTAAATGAGCTGGAACATAGGCATAACTTTTAGGAGCAACAAGTTTTCGCATTTCACAAGTGTGCTCATTATACATTATGGTGAAAACCAAAAAGCGCATACCCACTGTTTTCCTTTCTCTGTATTAGTTACACCAGTAATTTGTTTTTCTGTCTACTCACTTGCCGTGTTTGTTGTTGAGTACTTTAAATTTAAAAAATAATTATGACGAAAATATGACTCATATAGACTTGTATCGTATTCTCTGAAAATAAAGGGTGCCAAAGGTTATTAATTATCATGCAAACTGCGCATTTTAACATGAAATAAATTTTATTCTTTCAGTCATAAACGCTCAAAACATAAACTCATTTCGACCAGTATAATATTATTACGATGTTGTGGATCACAAGTCAATAGGGAAGGATTATTCATACATAACTAACAATAATAAATGATCAAAAATCAGAATTAGTTTTTATACAGAAAAGAGATCAGTAGACACGCTACTGTTAAGAAAAATGCAGCCTCCGATTGTTTGCCAACACCGTTTGTCCTCACACAAACGTCCTGGCTGTTCGCTTTGTAGCCATCTGCACACTGACAAGCTCCTATTCTCGGGTCTCCCGCTGCACCTCCCGAAATTACAGTACCATTCACTATTTTAACTTGGATGGGTCGACAAACAGCGTTTTCCACGCATTTTGGCAGGAAAACGTCATATGTAATTTGACTTGATTGAGCTGCTGCAACAGGGGCGGGAGCCGCAGTTGAAGTTGTGGTTGTACTGGAATCATTGCCGGCTGGAGCTGGTGCCGCTGTAGTTGTTGTCGTCGTCGTCGTTGTAGCTTCTTGTATTTTGATAACTGAGATAATGGAAGATCCTCCAGGGTTATTTAACATACAGCTGCCACCAACTCTACTGTAACAACTGTACTGCTTAGTTTTCTTCACGGACCTGCCACTGCTACTACCTCCGCTACTACTACTACTACTTCCAGATCCTGCTGTGGCACGACCTGCCACAAATCCTCCGATTGCACCGGCGCCCGCACCGATTGCTATGCCTTTTCCGAATCCTTTGCCTCCTCCTCTTCCACCTTTACCTCGTCGTTTCCTTGAATTAACGGGCACTAAGGTGTAGGTCCAGATTTGATTTGCTGCATCCGCACATTGGCAGCGACTGTCACGGCATTTTAAAAATTTCTGGGTGTCACACGTATCCACCTGTCGGTTATCCGATGTTAAACCAACGTCACATTTTTCTTGGTAAGTATGCAACTGGGCAAGGCTGACTCCGCATAGCAGAGCGAGTGCAACGAAGAAACTTGCTCCTTTCATAGCGGTCATCTGAAACTGTCAAAGTTTAAAATTATTTTTAGTTGACTCCACACGTGAAAATTCCTTGTAGCATCATATATAGTCCTTTAAATTTAACAGAGGACGAATCCTTTATCACATGCACGTACTGCTACCTTAGACATTACCTATACATACATATAAAGCCTTCTGTTTACAGTTACCCTCGCAAGGAAAACGACGTTATTATTTGTCACTTAAATTTTATAACGGGATTCCACCTAAACCATATTTCCGTACATACAAAAATGATTGATTTTATAACGGACATCTAAATTTAGCAAATACCCAAGGCAAGTTAATCTCCTGTTAATTTTACTAGTCAATTCCAATACCAATCCAATATTGCCATTATATTTGTATATAAATTCAGAGTGAAATGAAAAACAGATTTAGTTATAAATGTCTATGACTTTGATATGTGTGGGGTTTAAACCTCTCTTTAAATAGGAAGGAAGTGAATCCAAGAGGGTTGAGAAAGTTTTGTTGCTACCTTGAATTCAATTGCAAGGAACTGTAAACCGAGGTAAGTAACGATAACACGTATGTATGTGTATAGTGTTCTAAACAGACAGTTCAGAGGTACAGATGATCAGACCATGACTGTTTTGCATACCTGTAGATACCTCTTATTAGTTCTTTAAGTGTCGTAAATTATTGAAATGTTTTTTCTCAATGCTTTAACAACGATATGTCCTTGATGAGGATTTTAAGCATAAATGCATACGTACACAAACGATTTAATTACGATCACCTGTACAGGTTAAAACCTGTTTGTCTAGATTTCCATCTTCCCTGGAAAAGTCCTAACGTTGATGGCGTTCGCAGAAACCCGTTCATTGAAATAGTCTAAAAAATGTGGCTTCTCATAAACCCAATAATAGACCTTTACCTTTGTGTAGAATCAATGCTTTTTTTACGAGATGTTCATATTCTGTTCACCCTGAGAGTTATATTTGCATTCTTTCATAATTGATATTTAAATATAGTCTGTTTAACACTCAATGCTCTCTGTATATTTTAACTTTATTCTTCTATTCAAACCTGACATATTGCAAAAATCATGCTTTAGTTACCTCACCACGTACATCAAAAGCTCTATACCAGTTGTAGAAAAATACATACACCTAAGTACATTTAAAACTGCACATTCCTTTGAACCTTTTCAAAAAAATAAATACAGGATGTGTGATATGTGATGCAATTTCAACCACAATGACTGATTTGTAAAATTCAACGTATTTACAATAGAATAATTCTACTGAACACAAATTTATAATAATAATAATGATTTTGTGATCAGCTTCAGGGCCACGTCATAATTATTAAAACAGGGTTTCCTTGAGGGTTTGCACTTTCGACACAACTTTAAACTGTAAAATGACTGTTGTCACTAAAGTTTTGAGACTATATGCAGTGAAGGTGAAGTAAGATTGATTTTGCCAGTATATAGCTATGCCAGAATGCTGGGCAACACGTTTCGTCATTTTTTACGCTTAAACACATTTGTACACTTAGATAATTATTTTAAGAAATTAAAGAATTCTCGAGTTTCTCTGACTTACCTATAAAACGGTCCTAGTTTAATATGTGTTATGTGGATCAAAAAACCCAACAGACAAATATAGTTAACACAGAAGCAACAAATGTTTTGTTCCACTTTCAAGTTCAAGCAACCGACTAAACAGAAATGAAGAAAGGCTCTTGCCGTTCATTTTGTTGTATAGGTAAACACTGATGCTCTGCAAAGGGTTGGACGCGGTCCCATTCCAAGCTGTAAACTTTCTAACCCCCCTTTGTGGAATACTTAACCAACTTCAACGCATTCTTCATTGTTGTACCTCTATAGGTTTCACATGCCTGTGAGTGGGCCGGAGGGGGGAAATCGATGACGTACTTTTCTTGTGTAAATGAACTGGGGTGAATCGTACAAGTTCTGATTGTGATTGTGAGTTAAGTGGCGTTGAAAAGTATTTTAATACGTATACTTTACGTGTTTCCCAATAACAGATTGCATGCGTAAAACCACAGGCTTATACGTTTTCCTTACGTTTTAATTTATATTAGTCATATCATTTCAAACATTTGATGCATGGAAGTTATTTTAGAATTTAACCACATTAAGGAAGTGTAGTAATAACTTTGTTCATTGCAAAGGTTACCAGCATCAGCTTCAATAAGTTAATGTAAATATATACTTACGTTGTATATGTACTGTGCTTCTAACTAAATTCTATGAATAATGAAAAGAGAACACAAAAGGAGTCTGGGTCTGGATATTAATGCCGTCAAAAATGCATATAATACATAAGTATTATAATGCATAACGTCCCAAGTCTATTTCCCATTATGCTGAGAAAGGCATAATTAAGAATCTATTTTTCCACTAAAATACTAATTATGCTGATTTGACAATTATATGTGTTAACTTATGTACGTTGTACTTTATATTCGACTTTGTATAACTTTATGATGATATTGCAATTTTAATTAAGATGATTCCTCCCAAAAACTAAACTCTAAATTAATACCATTTAAAAAAATGGCGTATAATATATAAGCGTATGACGCATGTAAAATTCTGTATAATTAATCAACCTCAATGAAATTGTAACTAGGTAATCATGCACATTGACTCTGAATCTCTATACGAATAAAGTATTTATGATACTCTTATCAAGTTTACTTTAAGTCCTATTTATCTCCCTTTGACTTAAACTCCCTTCATACCCCTTGACTATTTCATTACTATTGTGGGACAATATATATATTATATATAGGAAATACGAATGTCTATCATGCGTTTTATTTTTGTACTTAGGGATGCACGAAATGTTCAAATGACAAATGGACTCATTTCCTGACCAAAAACGCTATTTTAATTCTAAACAATCATCTTTACAAAACGAAATTATCCTCATCCTCAGTACGATAAATATCATGAGAATGTACACCGAAGCTGTCATTGCAATTATACTTGTTAAGCGCAATGTTTGGCAAAGTTGCTATTGGAGGAAGATTTATTATTTGGTAGGTATTATATTTAGTACCTATATTGATAACGTTCCCAAAAGCATTGGGATAAGTTGCAAAATTATCGCAAAATTGTATAATAATACCAATTTTCCAGATTCTTTTTAATCCCTACATGATTTTTGCTTCCGGTCCGGTGAAGGTTTGCTGCACTGATGGTATCGGTAATGCTTTTGACTTTGCTCTTTTTTATGCCGTTTCTAAAAAGTCGAGTATATTTACATAGGTATTTTGTCGCTATGTTCGCCACTAGAGTTCAAAAACTTGGAGCACTTGTATATAGGATGGAATGCAAAATTTTAAAAACCCAAGGAACACTTTCTACGCAATTTTTCCTCCTATGTGCTTCCATCTTCCATGGTTATGAAAATTGGTTTATTAGTTTTTTTTGTTACAATCCTCGCACCCCTGTCCAGGAATCCTCTTCCAAGGCCTCCCCATTTAATACATGGGAATTTCTGAAAAATTAATTATGTGCATAACTTGTTCTATCGGAATGCAATCTGTCCGTTTTTGACATTTCAGGGTAATCTAAATCATTCGGGTTCTGGTCTTGCAGGATAAGTATTACTGTTTCTACGTTGGGTCCCGTAAAACTAAAAGTCATTTGTAGTTGTAGATGAGGTGTGAAATGAATTTTTGAAAGTCGTAAACTATGAATATGCCTGACTTGGGATTGTGACTTTAGGACTGGTTTATGTTTCGAAATAATCTATAGAGCTGGAACCTCTACAACAGTCAATAGAGTCCGACAATATTGTTTGCCACATTTCCCTGAGAGAGCATATATGTAGCTATTTTTGGTGGCCCAAAATTTCCAATGGATTTTGAGAAAATTCAAAAAGCAAACATTTTTTTGGAAAGTTTGATAGCAAAACTGACACTTGACTTTTAAAATTAATGCTGGGAAAATTATTCAGATTAATCCCCATATCTATACATTCTATGATTTCCATAATTTGCACATCTGTAATATTTATGTAGAAGTGAATTTATTAGTGCAAAAATATTTGGTATTGCTACAAACTAATAAATATTAATATTGCTGCTACTGCTTATTCTAGGTCTGATCCTGCTTGGGAATGAGATCGCATTCTGCTATAAAATTATATAAAAGTAAATAAGTATAGATGTGAATAATAATTTAAATGAAAGGTTTCAATGACATGGCATGGTAGGTTATGGGCTTCAAGCATCAAGGCAAAGGCTTCTTACATGTTGATTTACAAAATTGCTTCAATTAAGTATGCAAGCATATCATGAAGCGTGTGTGGATTTATGGAATGAGCTGAATGACTCATAAAACTGAACAATAGCACTGGCAGTAGTAAAAATATTATTAGGCTGTTTGTTCCCTTATAAATAGGCTATATCTTTAATCGTACACAAGTGTTGTTTGTCCTGTGATTTGTAGCCTCAGTATTTTCCAGCAGAAGACCACGAAGCTTGAATACAAACGCCACAGCCAATTCAAATGGTTTTGCAATTGATTTCCTATTTTATTGTATGACAAAGATTTGTAATTTGATATGATTAGGCCTTGATCATTAGATCATGGAAAGCATTATTACAGTTTGTACGTGGAACATGGAAGCAACTTTACGAGCAAAAATTCAATCAAAAAACATTTATAAATACTAGTACATACAGAACATGAACCTAATTAGAAGCATTCATACTTCATACGGAATGAATTGTGCTTAACCCCAGAGACTCAATGCAATTATTTGATTATTTTACTATAGAAATATTTCCTGACTATATTTTTATTTTATTTTGACAGCTTAATCTTACTGGATATTACCAGAATCTTGTTTCGCCATCTCAGTATTTAGGATCAGTTACCACTGGTGATTCGACTTAACGACAAACATTGCTTTGCTCCATGCCCCAAAGTGCACTTTACCTTTGCCACTTTACAATAATTACCCCAATAATAACTCCCTATCATCAAAATCAACCACAGAGTACTTTGAACAATTTTTATCAAAATTGCTGTTTTAATTTTTATCGTTTGAGGAACATTTGACGCTGTGCGACACATAAAATTCGCTCATTTCAGGGTTGGTTTAACTTTCTTGAGGCATTCTGATTTACCACAGCACCGTATTCTGTTATCATTACATAACAAGTAAACATAATTTAATATTGGTGTATAAACAGGAATCACAGAGACAATAAGACCTACTTACAAAATCAGATCTACCTGTACCTACCTCCTAAGTATTTCTATTCTAGAATGCGTTGGAAACTTTACTAGGTATAGTGTCTTGTTTAGGAAAGGTAAGTTATATGAACTGTATATACCTATGCCCAATACCTAAAGTATGTTGATAGGTATAGATATTCCAATTCAACAATTAAAAACTGTACGCGATAATGAATTAAATTATGTAGGAAAAGTTACTTGATTTTTCGGTAATATCATCTACTTCATTCATAACTTTTACTTCAAAGGTAGATAAATAAGCAGCTATTGTAAAGTAAAATATTGTTAGTGAATATAATTTATTCACTAATAATTAATATGTGGGTATATTACAGAAAATAAAAACACAAGATTCTAATTCAGCGTTCATCTAAGTTGGGATTGAGAGTGTGAACATGTGAAGAATATACACTTTAATACTTTTAATAGGTATCTAATAATAATTGAACATGGTGTCGCTATGACAAGTACGAAATACTCAAAACGGTCCTCGTCTTATTTGAATGTAGGTATAGAATATATGGATTCAATTTCAGAGTTCATTCCAGCAATCTATAAAGCTTTTTACATTCTATAATATTACAACTACAAGTATAAAAATATACTTGTCTATGTCTGTCTATGTAACCATCATCGGCATGAAACTCATTCGCTGGATCATTTAAAATTCACGTTCACTGAACTCACAATTTAATTCACACTCACAACAAAAAAGTATCTCACATCCCTCTTATCTATTTAATTTGATTCGATATTTACTAGCTGAAGTTACAATTCAACAAACAACGTTGACATGCCCAACGCATCTTGTGCTTTGCAGTATGCAAACAGCCTAAATCAACAGGTTACGGTTATGCAAAATAAAGTACAATTATTACAGTTACAGGTATGAATATGAAATGTGAATTGAGTACAACATATAGGTATTTAAGTACGATGTATTTAAGTGTATCTAGATCTAGGAAGATGTACCTGTAAAGTTCCTAGTATAGTTGTTTCTAGTTGGGGCACACTGAAACACTACCACGCACCATACCAATCAGCCATTACATTCCTTAAAAAGTACAGATGTCGTCAATGCATTCCCATACCATTCTAACTATAAATATTAAAAGTTGAAACTAATAATCAATCTGCAACTCCAAGGACTGTCTTTCCAAACGAAGGCATATTTGTAATTTTTAAATACCATTACTAGACGAAACTTACATTTTAATGCGAATAAAATAAACACGATCTGTGTATCCCAAAATATAAGGCTTGAATTGGATTGCGAACCATTCTAATCCCTCATGCATTTGCATGTCATTAATACGGCAAATTTGGAACTCCATAAGAAAAACCGTCAAAAGTATGTAATAAAAGTAATAACGTAGGTATTTTAATACAGGAATAAGTATTTACTTCTTGGACTAAAGTTTGCATTCCAATACGCGTGTTAAGGTAGCAAGAATATTATTTGTAATAAAACGAGATAAAACGGTTGGATGCTTACGTACGCAGTAGTAAGTAAGTAAGCTTAAATATTAAGCCAATATGTTCGAATGCTTTTATTACCCCGTAAATGTTGTAACTAATTTAAATATAAGTGTAGGCAGTAGGTATTACAAATTCCAATTTAAAAATCCATAAGCCTAGCTCGTAAACTTAACTTACAAACTTACTAAGTACTTACTTATAGATACTTAATTTAGAACCTTGAAAGACAGTGGAAATAAGTATGAGGCTGACATAAAACCACCTACTATTAACCGAACTTATAAGCGTATTAACTATAGAATTGAAGGTATCTACTTTAAAGGGCTTGTTAAATTGCAATTAAATCTACTATATACTAAAGTACATGAGTGTGTAAATGTGGAAAGTGTTGAACACCAGCATATGGCATAATAAAAGGTGTAATATGTAAAGTCATGGGATGTAAGAAATGATACTAAATCCGCCGTTTGGCGGGGCAGTGTTTGTTTGTTGCGTACACGTAAAAACTTAAACTGATCGTGTCATCGTGTGTGTGATGTGAGATGAGACGAGTGAAGAGACATTCTGTCTTCAATAAAGTTGAGTTGGCGCTTGCACTCTCAACGTCTCAACTTCAACTGTATAGAAGATCATTCAAATACTATTTGACGGTACCAGGGAGAAAGAGAGTTGGGCCGAGAGACGACATGTGGACAGTGCAGTCTATAGGAAATAGTCTATATAGCTTTATAATGCTCCTCGCTTAATTTAATTTATTTTAAATTGGCATGCACGCATGCATGTCTCGCAAAGGTAAACTAAAGTGCGTGGATAATTAAATGATGAATAATGGTAAGGAACGTGTAATGGTTGGTTATTAAAAGAATGGAGACGAAAGGTTGTCCTATACGGCCCGATGCCCGCACACGTACACTGCACAGCTGTACACGACTGGATGGAAGCTTTGAAAAGCCCCGGAACTGTAAACCGAGATATGTAGAGTAGTGTTCGTGCGTGCCCGCATTGATAGGAGCCCTAGCCCTGGAAGTTTCGAACCACGGAGTTGTAGATTGTGAGCATGCCATTGCCATTTCCCATTCCCATCCAATGCACTCCACTCCACGATATCTCTTCTCTCTCTTCTCTTCTCTATATATACTTCGAAACAAGCAAAAACGGAAAAAAACATGAGATTGCTAGAAAGGATTTAGTGGTTTTTGTCTCTGAGCCTCAAAATAGACTCCAGCACCAGCAGTTCCTTCGAAGATCGGCATTCCGCAGGTTGTTACTCGCTCCTGACATTTTATATTAGCTTAATTAAAGTCTGGATTCTCTCCATCTCCCTCCCTGTAGTTAAAATATTACGCGTGTCACACGCTTACATATTTTCAGGTAAGACTTTACTTTTACTTTTAAAACCACATGCGACTAGTTTGTGGGATTCTAAAATCCCCGTAACCATATTTATTACTACCAGTTGTTAAAATATTGGTAAGCTTATAAATTAGTACAGAACCCGTATTATTTCAAACCACTCGTACATTAGCACGAGTTTCATTACGAAATAGTAATTCAGGTGAAGATTATAATTGTGAGACCGTGTTTGTAAGGTTACGTTATACGAGTAACAAATTAATTGTTGTATTACATTCGTTTTCGGGATGCGGGACAGAAACTAAAATTAATTCATACTCAGGTGTCGTCAAATTGATAATGTGGGAAGTGTACTAGTAATTATTGTTTTATTATAGTTGTAGTTGTAGAACTATATATATAATCAAAGTTGTCCAACGGAAGTGGACAAATCCCTGGAGAAGTGCTCATTGTGTATTTCTTACAGCATGGTGAACTAAATTAGGCATATTACAAATTCGTGTCTTATAATTCTAATGCTAAAGCGATGAACACTTCGTCGTCTCTGTAGTTTTGCATGAAGTCGTAAGCGTAT